>CM061238.1:12125212-12382296 GCA_030848705.1 Heracleum sosnowskyi
AATCAACATATTATCATAACGGGGAAAAGTTGATGTTATTTTGACATTTCAATATAATTAATTGTATTGGATAATAACATGTTCATATAATAAAAAGTGGATTTTTAGAGTATGAAAGAAGTAATATGAACATTGGAAATTGTTTACTTTCTCAATCTAAGATATTCATTGTGCATGGATTGCTTACAATGTCATAATTATAATGTCATTAATTTCACACCTTCCCATTTTCCACTAATTTATCCCTTAATTCTTTCAATTAATATCTCTATAACTTTTTATATCCCTATATAAGTTCATTGTCTACAGGAGTCTGCCTATATTCTTTTAACTTTCAACTACATATCTATCCAAAAAACTCAATCTCCTTTACAATACCTAAACTTCTACTTAGCATCATAAAAAATGGAAAATCCATCGATCCTACATGCAGAACCCAATATTGTAAGCATGATATTTTCATACATTATCGTGGATTTAGATCAGTTGAGCACCTTTTCAAAGCTATTAATTGTGTGGGAACGAGAAAAACCCTCACATGTCATCAAATCTGTTCTAGAAAGGCTTAACTATATGCATTCCACCAGCATCCAATGGAAGTTACCCGTGATCAGTTCCACGGATTCATCACTTATGCGGTTCGACATAGGGTTACTCAGGCACTGTTCTACAATTCATCACAGAAACTATTTTTGAGGGAAAACATTCAACACCATCTCGGAGTGCTAAAATCTCTTGCTGGTAATCACTTCCCATCTTCTATTTCTTACTTATTCTTCAAATCAATTTTTAGACCTTTCGAAATTCTTGAAACTGCTGGGCAAATGTCAAATATTATTAATCAAAAACATCTTAGAGGGAAAATGGTAGAGATTATGTGTAGCTTGAAAAGATGTACATTAGGTTGTTTGAAATGGACTATTTGCTGCCCGTTTACAAATTATGTTCAAATGTGAGAAATCGCAATCCAATATATCAGCTTGATGGAGAACCATTTGCTCAAGAATTGTGGTGCTCACTATGTGACGAGGCAGTGGAGGAAATGAGATCAAGGAATTTGAAAAATATGAAAAAACTATCCAACTGAAGCACATTTGGAATTCCCGCTGAGATCATTGCAGTCTATAGCTTATTTTGTTCAAAGTTTTACTTGGTGCAATACCTTATTGAAGTTGTTAATCTTTTGACTTATGTTAATGACCATTTGGACCATATTTGCATTCATTCAGTTATGTTCTTTTCATTCAAATTTGAGTTTCTGAAAAATGTTTTATCTGATTACAAGATAGTATATTGCATCATTTATAGATAACCTAGCCAGATTACAAACATTGCTTTAATCCAATGCTAGCTAGTTCTGCCTCCTCTTCATCTCATTATCCCTTGCAAATTTGTTCTTTCCAGTAGAGAACCTAGCTCTCCCGTCATTCACAGTCAATCCAATGCTCCAGTATCCTTCATCAGTCCTCAAAAGAACCCTCTCACCCACTATCCATTGTCTGTTTGCACAAACTATAAACCTTGGAATATACTACAAATATAGAACAATTATATTTTTACAATAATCTCATAAAAAACTGTCAAAACAGGAGAAGTAATGAGACAGAGTTGCGATTCTGTTACCACTCTTTGAGTTCTGTTATGAACATGGCACTTAGAAAGAGTTGCATAAAATTATAGGATGTTGTTGTTGATTTCATCAACCTCTACAACATTCTCATTAACAGTTTATTGACATCCTGAACTTCATCCTACTCCGCATCTTCAGAATCTGCATTAAGAACCATATAATCTTTTCAAGATTACACTAAACAAACCTATCTCTACAGCCTATGTTTATAAATTTCAAAGTGCATCAGATTACCTACTTATAAGGTTCAAAGTGCATCAGATTACCTATCTCTATAACCTATGTTCTACAACTCAGTTGATAATCTTTTCAAGATTACTTTGAGATGCATGTAGTACATCATTCAACTCTGCAGACCCAAGAGTTAACTGATTCATATCTGACACCAACATGTTCTTCATGTCTGAAAACCTCTTTCTCTTTGCATGTCTTGAAGTCATCGTGTGTTGTGTATATGTATAATCTGCAAGTATCCAGTAAATTCAAGTTTAAAGGTCACATATTTATTTATAGATAGATAAATATAGTTAACATGTAGTGGTGTTTAGATTTCAATGTGGTGTTGAGATTGTGTTGTATGTGCAAAAATAGAATTTATGTTTAAATAAAAACAGCCCATTGTCACACTAAATTTTAAATTAGAAATTTTATACGGTTGTATTCTTTAATGATGTCTTTAAATTTTAACAGAAACATCTTCTGGTATACCAATTATACAAATACTATTTATTTAAACAGCTTATGATATACCCGTCTATAAAAAATATTTACATTATTTTAAAAAATTCAAAAATGGATATAAATTGAATTACTATATCTTAAAACCCGTGTGATGCATTTTGTTTAATTTAGTATGAACAATTAAAAAAGAAAAGTACTTAGCAAAAAAAAAACATGTTTAGTTGACAAATATAATTACCCGTGAAAATTTTCAAAATTATGGAGCTTAGATGAAAAGGTTAATTGATTATAAATAGGTTTTATTATTTAAAATTGGTTTTTTATAGATATATCAGTGTAATTAAGTAAAATAAAAAAAATTAAGTAAACAAATGATTTATCATATAATAATATTTTTATTAAATTAGCCATTATAGAATACTACATACTGTCATATCAGGTTATTGTCACATATTTTTAAGAAATTTTGTTATTTTCCCCAAATATTATGATGCCTAATAGGTAATATAAATTATAGCAACAACATGGAGATACAGCTAACAAACATCAAAATATCAGGCATTTATTGAGAATACTAACAGTCTATATGCAACTTTCATGTATTTGATGCAATGTGAGAAACAGATACATTAACTACAACTCACCATATTCTCCAATACTTAACTTCACATTGTTCTTGATTGTCCACTTACTCATCAAACATTTTCTCTTAATCACACCACATATTACCATCCTACTCATATATTTCCTATTAATCATAACAATGGTGAATGATAATATACTCAGCCTTCCATCAGATGAGATGAGCTTGATCTTCAATTTCATTATATTTCGTATTCGTGATTTCAATACCTTCTCAAAATCCTCATGGCTTGGGTAACTAAGCAAACAACACATAGAATCAAGGATGTTCTGGAAAAGCTGGATTGGGATTCATTATACAAATTTCATCGACACGATTATGAAGCAACATGTTACCAGTTCAGTGGATTTATTCGTTTTGCTGTTAAGAACAAAGTTGAACAAGCTATGTTCTACAACTCAGTTGATAATCTTTTCAGGAAGCATGAGGTTCAACACCACCTTAATGTTTTATCCCAACTTGCAGGTAATCATTTTCCATCTTCATTCTGCTTTTTATTTTTTAAAGCAATATACAGATCTTTTGATGTAATGAAGACATCTGAAGAAATGTATTCCTTTTTCAAAACTTGCCATATGAGAAATAACCTGCTATAATTGATGAGGTTTCTCGAAGACAGGTATTCTTACATATCCAATAAACAGAAACTTCTGCCAATTTATAAATTCTGCCCAAATGCCAGAAATCCTGACCCAATGTACCAGATAGAGGGTCTTCCTTACCCAGACGAGCTATGGGACACGCTCTGTGATAAGACCGTTGATGGAAACTATCGACATGATGGAGAAATTTGGGGCAAACAGCTAAAGATGAAGCATTTGTGGGAAACCAAATGTGTGCATTGCAAATTGCAGCTTATTCTTTTCAAGATATTGCTTTCTTTCGTTCAAGATATCGAATATTATGATTGGTAGGATTCAGTTATTATGTTTTTTAAATCTTAGAATCATTTCAATGTGTTATTCATGTCATCAAAGGATTTAATGATTTTAATCCTACCATTTCTGATTTTTCATTTGTTTAAATTTCATTTAGATGTTTTATGTTTCATATTAACAAAAATTAAGTACAACCTCAGCATTACTTTGAGATGGACGTATAATATTATTACTCTGAGAAGGACGTAATTAAGTATGACCTCAACGTTACTTTGAGATGAACGTATAATATTATTACTCTGAGAATGACGTAATTAAATACGACCTCTACATTAATTTGAAAGGGACGTATAATATTGTTACTGTGAGAATGACGTATGATATTGTTACTTTGAGGTGAACGTTACAATTGCACGAACGTGTAATATTGTTAGTATGTTTGTCAAAGAGAACGGAATCAATGTCATAATATATGTCATAATATAAATATAATATAACAAATCACTTATATAAAGTCAAGATATAAAATTAGAAATTCAATAAATAAATAACAAATATTAAATTAAATAAAATATCATTCCGTATGCGAAGCACGAGCATATTACTAGTTCTATCTAATACATAAAACTCAATTATATTTGGTTTAGATTATCAAAATACAATTTTTAGTTTTTAAATATAATTCTACTATTAATCAAATACACTTTTTAGTTTTTAAATATAATCCTTCAATTAATCCAATACTTTTTTTTTACATTAGATTTAACTATTCTCATCTATCATTTAGGATCTAACAGTCCTTATTAATTTGATTGTACAATGGTCGTACAGGAACCGGACTATCAAAGTTTTGAATAAGATTATTTTACGATTATTATATATAATGATATAATTTATTCGATTGAGATTTGACAAATTATATTTTTTACAGAATTACTAATAGTCATTTCTTTCACAAAATTGTTGTATTAATTGTGCATGATCGTACTTTTCAACACACAAATTCCCTCGTTCATCTCCCCTTCCAAGACAATTTGGAGTAGGTTGGTTGCTTAAGGCTTTTAATATTAGTATCTTATAACTCATGCAATTCATAAACAATTTTACACCTACATAACTCACAAAATAATCTTTAACTTAGTGATGGTTTAACAAAAAATTTCCCAATTAAAACTACCATGAAACTAAAGAAAAAAAATGATGAATTTTAATAATAGTTATATTAAAATAAAGAAAACCTTTTCAACATAGAATTAAAGTATAAACCAACAATCAAATAAACATACCCAACTTAGAATTTGAACTTACGAATTTTTATATTGAGAATTTTAGTCAACTTAGAAAACCTACTTATATTTAATTTATATTATTAAAATATATTTTTTAATATTAGATCTAATGGTTCTCATTCATCTATTTTAAGATCAACGGTCCTATTGATTTGGTAGTATAAGACCAAAGTTTTGGATAAGATCTCTCTTACGCTTATTATACATAAGGATTTAATTTTAATATTATCTTTTTATGTTTGTTATATGTAAAATAATATAATTATAATTTGGATGAATCAAATTGTTATGTTACTTGAGAAAAAAAGTGTTATGTTTAATACTAATAAAACAAAACAGTGTTATAAATTCATTCATGTACAGGACTTCTCCTACGTCTCTTATAACGTAGCATCATATACATGAGCATTATATTGATAATTTTAAATATTGTAATCGATATGAATTGTTATCTTGGTATTTGGTTTAACAATTATTATCTAACTGGAACTACCAATAAATTCAAGAGAAAAAATATTTAAGAATTTTTACATAATTTTTTTAAAATTATCAAAATACACTTTTTAATATTTAAATATAATCCTATTATTAATCAAATACGCTTTTTAATATTAGATCTAATAATTGTCATCTATCTATTTAAGATCTAACGGTGATTATTAATTTGGTCGTATAGTGATCGTACACGGACCAGATCGATTTAAATTTTTTCTTAAATTGATTTTAATATTTTATTGAAATTAACATAGAATTTCTAAATTTAATAGGATCAGGAAAAAAATTTTAATTGGTGCTACAATTATAAAAAAAAATTATTAAAATTTAGATACTCACTTTACTATTTGGCTCTATCTTAAGTTTTATACATTGAAATTTGAAGATTTTACAGCCCACACGAAGCTAACGAAATTATCTTTTATTTAATAATGGTTTAATATTTATTATATAACCAGACCTACCCATAAACTAAAGAGTAAAGATAATTACGAATTTTTACATAAAGATTTCTATTCAATATAGAAAACTCATTTATAATTGGTTTAAATTATCAAAATACACCTTTTAGTATTTGAATATAATCATGCTATTAATCAATATAATTTTTAATATTAGATCCAACGGTCCTTATCTATTTATTTAAGATCTAACGGTTCTTATGAATTTGGTGGTCAGGCGGACTAACTATCAAAATTTTGGATAAGATCAGTTTTGAATAAAATCACTTTTACGGTTATTATATATAAAGATTTAATTTGAGTGCATTTAATTTAAAAATGAGGAATCTGATTTTATAAAATGTTAATATACATACTGTATCCCCGTAATTGTAAATGATATTTTCATGATTTTCATTTCATCGCTAGATTACTTTGGGAGGGTCCAATTGTATAAACTACAAACTGAAGCATAATATAACCAATACTTAATTATTTAGCAAAAAAAGAACAATACTTTATTATGCATTTCATTATTACATTGTAATATAAATATTTATTTTTAAGGGGTCAAACTAACAAGATAAAGGGTGTTAGCTGAATCTTCATTCTTGATTGTTCTGCGCCTCTAAAACTTATTACCTTTTCATTAAATTCCTTTTCAATAGTTTATAATTTCAATAGTTTATAAGGGCAAATGGTCCAAAGATTTAAATTTGGGGCAAAGTAGCCCAAATTCTCCTCTAAGCAGTGATTTCCAAATTTGGATAAGTTGGTTTAATATTAAAATACTGATTTTGTTATTTGTATATTTTTAGTTTATTAGATTTAAAATTGATTTGTGGTTCCTTTAATTATTTAATTAATAATAATATGTAATTAATAGTTAATAAATTTTAATTTTTGGAATAAAACTTATAATATAATTTACATATAAAATTTTAATGTTATTTATGTATATTAAAAAAATAATATCTTTAATTTAATTAATTCAATAAATATAATATAAATAATTAACAATGATTTAACATTAAAATTAAAATTAAATAATTTGATATAATATTTATGCAATATAATATGTGATATGGGTTAAAAATAACCCTAAACACATAATTAATATTGCATTAATTAAACCTAGCTGGTCCATAAATAAGGCCCATTAATAAGGCCTGAAACTCTAATTAAATATTAATTTCGTAATTAATATTTGGGCTAGAAGTACAACCTGTATTAGGAGACGTCCAATACAGGCTTGTTCTAATACAATTGAGCTTGTTTCAATACAAGTTCGTTATGATATGGAAACAACTCCTACAAGGAAAGATCTAGAATTAATCTTTATCCATCGTCAAGGATAAGACTTATCATTCAAGGAAGTGATAATACTTATCCACTGTCAAGGATAAGATTTATCCTTCAAAAAGTGATAATACTTATCCACCGTCAAGGATAAGATTTATCCTTCAAGGAAATCAATACTTATCCATTAGGCTTCTAAACGCCTATATAAAGGGTCTGACCCCTCATCTCAGAACTACGTTTTGGACACAACTCCATACTTCATCTACAACGTTTTAGACTTCATCCTCAAATAAGGACATACAAGTCATTGCGTCCTTGGTGTGCCCATGCCGCCATAGCCCCGAGGGCAACACCAAGAACTACGTTTTCTGGCTTGATTCTCAGCACTGATTGAGATACGTAGGCATCTTGTGAGAACCGATTTAGTCACGAAACACAAGAGCAGCCATTAAAGCTCGAAGCTCTCTTAAACCCTAGCAATTAATTTACAAGTACATTTTTTAATCCATAACAATATGTAAATAGTAATTTGGAGCAAAATTTGAATTTTAGATTGAGAATTTGATTTGATCTAAATTTAAAATTTTGGATCATAACTGTTAGAGATGACCTAAAAACCCCAAGGTTTTTAATATTCAAATTTCTTTCTAAAGTAGTTTGGCACATAACCGACATGACGATCCAACGGAGTGCTAAAAAGAAAAGAAGAGTCAAAAGAATTGTAACTGGTCCTATATAAATACAACATTTTACATTTATATTAATATTTTCATATGGGATTTCATTTTTAATTATTCAATTCAACTTCTAACAATTTAGGACATTGAATTATATAGTACCTTAAATAATTTTTTGGGCTTTTTTCATAAATACCCAACTCAAAAAAAACTTTTTTGCAAAAATACTATATGTTTTTTAAAATTTTTGCGAAAATACCAAAATATTTGCAAAAATATCAACTTTTTGAAAATATTTGCAAAAATACGGTCTGTAACTACTTTCAACCATATTGCAACTGCAACCAAAATCAACCACATAAGCAACTTTTTAACCAAAAATGGTTTTTTTCCGGCGTCCTGATTTTAGGGTTGTAAACAACCCTAAGTCCGTATATGAATTATTCTTCATTCTTAATATTTCTAAAACCCAACATTGAACCTGAAAGATTAACTACTGAACCCAGGGGAACGGCTTAATCAAGATCACAAACTTACCAAACATCTTACTAACAATTTTTTTGAATTCTCAGCTGTTTTTCAATCATTTTTTAAAAAATTGCTTCTGGTTGCGTTGGTTACAGACCGTATTTTTGGTTGCATCTGTGATTGATTTTGGTTGTAGTTGCAGATGGTTGAAAGTAGTTGTAGATCGTATTTTTGCAAATATTTTCAGAAGATGGTAAAATTACAAAAAAAACTTAGAAAAATTAGTATTTTTGATAATTTCTCTAATTTTTTTATAATTATTATAATAATAATTTTAAACTCCTTAAAGAGAGGAAAGTGAGAGAGAAAAAAGGACAATACGAGAGACAAATACGGGTACTCTTTATTTTCTAAAGATAAGTAATATAATGGAAGCACAATTTTAGATCAATTTTTTTATAATTTGAGTTAACAGGTGATATATCATATAATTAGCATGTGACAAAGTGCATGTTTGAGTATTACAAAAAAGTTGACTTATAACTTAAAATGAGTAAGTGTCATATAAGTGATAAGTTGATGATTTCTTATAAGTTATACGAGTGTTTGGATAAATTTACTTATAAGTTAGTTAAGAGTTTGCTAAATTAAATTTGAAAAAATAATTATTAAATACAATGATTTTAACACTTGCATTTTAAATTTAAAAAATATTTTAAAACACAAAGTTAAAAATATAAAGTATTAAAAAATAAAGAAATCAAGTAATAAGTCAATAAGTTCAGAAAAATGTACTCCATTATTAACATTCAACTTATCAATATATAAATTATAAGTTGAAGTTGGGTTGGCAAACACCGCCATAAACTTTTACGAATTTATAAGCCATAAGTCGGCTTATAACCCGTTGCCAACCAGACCCTAAATCTAACAAATGAGCTACATGAACTCCTAAGTTCAATATAAGGACTGAGTAAGAAAATTTTGTTTCAATAGTATTTACTTCAAAAAATTAAAATTTCGTCATCTTTCTTATTTTTAAGAAAATTTTAGTCGAGCTCTTATATCATATATTAAATAAAATATTTATTTTCCTTTATTTTTTATTTTCTTTTAATAACATAAAAATAGGTAAAATTTTAATTTAATAATTATAGGAATAATAAAAAGTTCATATAAGTAATATTGTGTAATTATATTTTATAATATCATAAATAACTAATAACCAAAATTTTAAAATATATATATGAAACACATAAGGAAGTATTAGACTTGCTCTTAATATTTCTTAGCTCATTATTTATAAAAAAAAATATAAAACTTGGCTCCTTAATATTTTAGGACAAAATATAAATATCCTTATCTTCAACAATAATTTTTAAACTTCTTTCTTGTACAAATATTTTTTTATAAAAATGTAACTTTTCAAATTAAATTACAACATAGAAGAAAGATAAAGAAAATGGTTCTCAAATATTCTTTTATGAAATCTTAGTTAAGACATCCTTAAAAGTAATAAAATGTTACTTATAAGTTATAAATACTAATAAATATACTAACTACATATACTAAAATCATCACATAACATATATATTATAATATCTAATTGAATTAATATTTAAATTTATTTATTGTACTCCCTTATCTCACTCAATAGTTTACATTAGGGTTGGGCATAAGGAAAATAAGGGCATGTTTGGGTATCATGACTTATGTATTATAAGTTGATAAGAGTTTATGGGGGTGTTTGTGTACTCAGCTTATTTGATAACTTATAACTTATAAGTTGAAGGTTAGAAATCATCAACATTTTACTTAACTTATCAACTTATTATTTGATTTCTTTATTTTTCTAATATTTTATATTTTTACATTTGTGTTTTTAAATATTTTTTTAATTTAAAATACAAGTGTTGAAATCATTGTATTTAAAAATTATTTTTTTAAATTTAATTTAGCAAATTCTTCACTAACTTATAAGTAAATTTATCCAAACACCCGTATAACTTATAAGAATTCATTAACTTATCACTTATATGACACTTACTCATTTTTTGTGATACCCCAGACATGTACTAAGTAAAGTATACAGAAAATTGAGTACAATGAGTTAAGTGCTGAGACTCATCAATATTTAAGGTGTAAAATGAATAAAGTGGAGGAAAGTAGTGGAAGTAGTTAATTTTTATATTATAAAACATTATTATTTTAGGAAAGTTTTGAAATGTAAATAATTGGGACGAACATCCCAAAAAGGAAAATGTAAATAAATGAATGAGAGAGAAAGTAATACATAAAAACAACACTTTATTATATTATTTATTTATAAATATACAATTATCAAATTTAGTAATACTATTATAATAATATCATAAAATAATTTCTTAAAATACCATGTACATGGCATCAACTATAATGTAATATACATATAGAATCGAAAAGGGATAGTCCATGGTTAAATTAGAATTAAAAATTCTTTCTAGACTTAAATATGGATTTCGAAACTTAAATATGACTTATGTAAAAATTTATAATATATAGACATATAGATATGCATTAGGGGCTTAATTTATTTCTTATTTAACACTTACTAACTATATTTAGTTTTCAATTAGTATTAGTTTCTCTTCATTTTAATTTAACTATTTCCTGATTACAAGTCCTCGTTTAGCATAGCAATCTGATTACTGTAGAAACTTTTAGATTTTTTGCTTGGTAAAAACTAGAAACTAGTTCCTGATTTTTTTAATAAATATATCTAATTTTTTCTAAATCTCTCTGTCTTTATTTAACATTTTCACCAGGGACAAAAATAATGTTATCAATTATTCAAGTGTTAACAAATTCAATGGGGACAGAAATAATGATTTTATTCATTCATGTACAACACAAAATCATATTATTATAAATAAAAGCATGTTCACGAGTTACAGCAAAGAATAGTTTTCTAGGTCCAAAGTCCAATAGTCCACTACTCTGCACTTGAATAATTTAAATCATTTCCCGGTGCGTTGCAGTTTAGTTTTATGTAGATAAATATTGGCAATTTTGATACGCCGATTTTAGTTGCTTTATTTAACAACGGAGGCCCCATTTTTTAAACATTTGCCTAATGTATTTAAGTTTGTAATAAAGTTGTAGTAAAAATATTACGAAATATTTTAATAATTTTAAATTCTCGTGTGGATGTTGATCGTTGATAATTACTAGTATAAGTATAAAATAGTGATATTTTGGAGGTTTAGTTTTGTTGTGTTCATTCCGTCTTGAATTGGGTTTGAGGTTATTTTGAAATTGGGGAGTGTTATTTCCATCTAGGTAAGGTTAAAAAAGGGGCTGATTCAGGTTATTCTGCGTGGAAAATATTTGCTGCATTCCGTCCTCTTATTCGCGGTTATTCGCGGGATTTATTTTCATTCTCCATCCCTACCCCATGGGCCAATAGATAGTCACTGTCCTACCCTATCCCATTTATTAAATATTCTTTTTTAAAAAATATGAATTATATTTTTATAATTTTTTTATTAAAATTATAAATTATTTCACTATATACTTTTTATTCAAATTTACACTTTAAAAGTAACTACTAAAACATGATATTAGTTTAGAAAATCAAAAAAATTCTTTAAAATATTTAAAAAATAATTAGACAATTATAAATATAAAATGTAAAATCATTGTATAATACATGATTAAATGTAGATAAATATAATATTGTATTATAGAAAAATATTAATATAATATATTATATCATGTAATTATATAAAAAAACATACATGTATAGTGTATATATATATATATATATATATATATATATATATATATATATATATATAGGTCATTGCTTCATTAAAAACACTCTTATATAAAGAACAATAAAGAACATCATAGAATCTTACATAAATTGCATGTTGATTTTAATTTTCTCACCAAAAAAGGTTTATTACGAATTAAAATAGAATTTAACAAAAAATTAGAATCAAATAAAACATGATTACATGTAATTTCATTGTGATAAATATATATACAAGATTCTGTATTGGATTTTATACTGGATTATATGTAATGTTTAATTTTTAAATTTAGATGAGATTCTACGTTAAATTCGATATGTTAGGCTTAATTGTTGTTCAATTTTATGATTTTAATTTAAAAAAATCATTTTTTATGAAAAATAAAGTGTTTATGATGGTGTTCTTTATTGTTCTTTATATAAGGTGTTCTTCCTAGAGTGCAACTCTATATATATATGCGGGCGGATTTTTCCTGCGGAAATTACATAAATACTATATTCGCATCCATCCCATATAAATGCGGGCAAATATTTAATTCCCACTTACCGTCTCATTTCCCATTTTATCGAGCTGAGTACAGGGCGGGTTCCCGTATTTCCTAAGCCATTTTTAAGCCTACATCCCACATCTGCGAATTTTAACTCACTCTCCAAATCCATGTCGATTCTCCAATGCCTGTTATTTTACTCTATGATTTCCGATTCAAATAAAGAACGAAGATTCCCGTGAAAAATGAGGAATTTTTATTTTCCTTTTTAAATAATTATATTTATATTTTATAATATGTATTTTCAAAAAAATTAATTAATAAATTATGACATGAAACATAAATTTTGAATTATATAATATTTAAAATAATAATCCAAATTAACATTTATTTATAATAAAAAATAAAATTAATATCATTGTAATTTAATTATACTCTACTATGAAAATTTTGAATTTGAAAAGTGGATTAAAAGTTTTAAATTATAATAATACATATAAATTATATTTATTCATAATAACTTAATTAATACACAGGCCCGTCTCAAACTTTACATGGGCCCTGTGCTAATTATAAAATTGGACCCTTAATTTATTCAAAATTTAAACAAGCTATATATAATAAATATATTTCCAACACTTTTACATGACAATTTCCTAATTATTAGGCGTGGTATTTGAAGACATCAGAGGAGTTATTGATTATGGACGTGAGTAACTGAATAAGTCAATTTTGGTGGAATTTTGCTGATAATTAGATGGACATATAGATAATATTTATATGGGTTTTTCTGATTTGGGGGCCCTAATAATTTTGGGGCCCTGTGCTATTGGGCTCCTTGCACACCCTCATAGACGGCCCTGTTAATACACATATAAATATATATTATTTTTATTAAATATAGAAATTAGTAACGATGATTAAGGAACTTGGCAGTGATACCCTAATCCCCTAGCTTTGCCGAATTCCCAATTTTTTTTATATTTCTCACCGGTTCATCAACCTATATCCGAAAATTTCCTAATCCCCACTCAAACACGGGTGGGGTTGAATTGGAGTTGGGCGAAATGCCCATCTCTAATTCCATTTATATCGTACTACTATCTTGATTGTGCAAAAGTACGAATTATTTTTAAATGTTTAATTATTTAAATTTTAATTTTGTTAAATATAGATATAATATATAGTATATATTTTTAAAAATTATTATAAGATATATTTGATGAATTTTTTTAATTTTATATTTTAAAAATATATTGTTAATAATTAAATTTTATTATGCTGTTGGTGGATTTCGAACTTTAGACAAATATATCTGGTAATTTTTAGTATTATTTTTCTAGTTCTCATTAATTTGATATGAAAGATCCAACAATTGTGGATTTACTGGCTAGACGACCAAAATATCGATAAAACTTCTAATATTCTATCTTTAATATAACAATATAGATTAATATAATGAAAAAGACTATAGTTCATCATATTTTAAACTACAAGTCTAATTGTAAAATATTTACTTTATTTAAATAATTCCGATTAATATCATATTTAGACAAACACAACGCTCGCTAAGAACATCAAAGGGATAAACAGAAAGAAATAATGACACAGAATTTTGATAGATTATAAAACTTTATTAAATTATATTAAAAGTATCAAATGTGTTCAAATAACAATTACAATTATAATATATAGATATATATCTAAAACTAATGCACGGTACTGGGAAAGCTTAATGCTCTTAATTAGGTACTCACTTAATTGAGTACAAAAAAAATTCTAATGTAGATGCCGAGTACTATTGTAATTATATTATAATTATAAAACTTAATCAAACATTTACAATTTTATCATTAAAATACATTATGTACTCATGTAACTGACACTTTTCTTTGATAATCCCTTTTAGGTAACATTTTACATCACTAGTGAAGTAATCAGCAACTTCTTATACTCCTATTAAGAGCAATGTATTTTGCACTTAATGAGGAAAATCTAGAAACCAGGCCTGTAATAAAAATATTGTGGGCATGAAAATATGCCTAAAATAAATATGTATATTAACATAATATGATGCAAAATGCGAAACGGAAAAAACATTTAGTAATATGAAACAGGATGCACGCATATTATTATTGACCGATACAAAAAGAAAAGAGCGACATGTATGATGAGGTCCAACATCTAGCATCCTTTGTGGGCCCGCACACCTTGCTTTCTTCCTGGTCCACCAACCCACTCAGGCCCACCGTTTTGATTTATCAGAACTGAGAAGAGCCAGGGAGAGCGTTCAGAGAAATTAGAAAATTAATTATTTAGTTAAAAAAAAAAAAATTAGAAAATTAAAAAAGGTGTTTTGACTCTTTTGTCCTTTACAACCTTTACCGGAAACCTACTCTAAGTTTTAGGTCTAGTAGCTTGTCTAAGTTTTTATTCAATAAAAACAAAGAAAACTAACTTAAAATGTTTATAATTATACATGTTTGTGCACTTAGATTTCTGACCACCTCAAATCCAGTCAAATATTAACCTATACATTTTGAGTGACAAATTTGAATTAATTCGAATTCGAGTACAAGCCTTTAGATAACATAAAAGTGATAAATTTAAATAAATCGAATTCAAATACAAGTTATCCGATAACATAAAAAAAATGATCTTTGAATTAAATTTGATCGAATCCGGCTAATAATTTAGTGACATGGTGAGATCAAAGTCTATTCCAAATGAATGTAGAGAGGGCATACACATGTGATTTTCTTTAGTACATTAAATTTTAGTTATATACAAGATAAATGTTGAAACATTTTTTCCTATCCCACCATCTAATGATTAATCAGCCGATTAATCGTGACTTTTAGAACACAGTATTCCCATAATAAATCCACAAAGCTTTTGTATGCATATTATTTTCACAAATCACTCTCTTTTTTTTTCTGACATTTATTTCACAAATCATTTTATATATTAAATCCAAGATACACATACACTACATGGTTGCTTAAAACACGGTCAAACTCAAACCTGACAAGAATCAAACGCTTGAGAAACATTCTTAATTTTCAACTCTCACACACACAAAAAACACACACTTAAACAAAACTCTTTTTCTCTAGTTATTAACAACAAGTCTTCTTTGTCCATCTCTTACATTCAAACACCTAAATTCTGATCACTCTTATAATCTTTTAATAAAACCCACACTACTACCATCTTCTTCCTCATATAAAACCCACATAATCTCTCTTCATTCATCTCCCATTACACACATAAATTGTATCTATATCTCCCTGTACATCCCTTGTATATATACCTTCAAAACAAAGCATCAAACATGGCTGCCAACAAGTTTGCAAGTATGGTACATAGAAACACAAACAAACTCACACTTATTCTTGTTTATGTACTTCTTGAATGGACTTTAATAGCTCTTTTACTTCTTAATTCTCTACTTTCTTATTTCATCATCAAGTTTGCAAATTATTTTGGCCTTAAACCACCTTGTTTTATGTGTTCAAGAATTGATCATTTCTTTGAACCAGAAAAAGGTGACAACTTTAATAAGGATCTTGTATGTGAAGCTCATGCAACTGAGATTTCTCAACTTGGGTATTGTAAAAATCATCAAAAGTTGGCAACTTTTAGAAATATGTGTGAGGATTGTTCATTTTCAAGGCCTGATTTTTGTGGGGTTTCCAAGAATTTTAGTTTCTTGCCTTGGGTCAAAGAGATTGGGATGATTGGTGATGATGATGATGATAGTAAGGTGTTTGATGATGGGGTTTTGAGTTTGAGGTGTTCTTGTTGTGATGTGAGCTTGGAGAAGCAAGTTTATTCTCCTTATGTTTTGATTAAGCCTAGTTGGGGTGATTTGAAGGGTGATCATAAGGAGAATTTTAGTAAAAAGGAAGAGTTTTCGGATCGAATCGGATCGGAATTCTTGGTTGATCATTTGGAAGATGATTATGAGGTTGTAGGCAAGAATGAGGGGGAGATGATTTGTGGTGGTAATGGAGGTTATAGTTTGATTCAAGGAAAAGCAGATGAGGATTCAGATTCATCTATTTCGGTGTCGAAATTTGGATTGGAAGAATTGAAAGGAGGAGATGATGGTGAAGTAGAAATGCTTTTGGAGAAAGATAGGGAGTTTTTTAAAGAAGATTTAAATGAGGTGATGAAGGATCTAGTTTCTGATGAGATTATGAGAAAAGATGAGGCATCTTCGAAAATTCACCCCGAGGATTTGGAGTTCTTTATTGACTTTAGTGGTCATCAGTTGGTTCCAATTGAGTTGATAGATTCAACTACTGAGGAAATTGAATTGAACAAGGCTGAAGAAAATCGGAAAACTAGTGATTTACAAGAAAATAATTGCAGTTCTGAATTTGTTATTGTGGATCAAGTTGAAACAGTGGTGGAGGAAAACAAGTTTGCGGATTTTGAATCTATGGATATTGAAGAGACTGAGAATTCTCTGGTATTTAATGCTAAAGAAAGCTTTTTGGAATATGAAAATGCTGATAATTCCAGGGGTATGGAAGAGATTGAGAATTTTCTGCCTTTTAATGCTAAAGAAAGTGTTCTGGAATATGAAAATGCTGATAATTCTAGGGGTATGGAAGAGATTGAGAATTTTCTGCCTTTCAATGCTAAAGAAAGTGTTCTGGAATATGAAAATGCTGATAAATCTGTGGAAATGGACCATTCTCGTGCTACTGAAAGTTATGCAGAACATAGCAATGTTGGTATTACTCAAGCACCAGAAAACACATTTGTGGATTTCAATGATGTTCAAGGCATTGCAGCACTTGAGGGTCAAGAATCGGAGTCCAATGTTCCTGCAGGTAATTCCTATAAATGTTTGTGTTTAGCTAATATTCTAGTGTTTTGTATTATGTGCCATATTAAAATTGTTATATTTCAATGTAGATGTGTTTCAAGTGCAAAGCAAAGAAAGTGAACTTGAGGTGTTGGTCGGCACAAAAACAGCAGCACTAGATGCTGAAGAAGTAGAGTCATATGTTCCGGCAGGTAATTAGATTTTGAACTTATTATGTGCATATATTATCAGTGTTTATTGTTGTGTCCTGTGATAAGTTACATGGGGTGATTATTTTTATATTTAAATGTCAATATTGCAATATAAACAGTTTCCGAAGAAGATTCGCCCATTATAGTCAATGAAACTGAACTAGAAGTCTCCATAGGGACAGAGATTCCAGAACTGTATCCGACAGATGAAACTCAAGCTCAAGATACCACTAGCTCACATGAAGATCCTTCCTCAAGTTCTGCTAATTTTCATGAAGACGATCATGAACATGGTAAGCTTAACATTCCTTTTGTGATCTTAGAGCACTTGCATTATAACTTTCTGTTTGTGTTTTTCTGCTATTGTTATGGTTGATAGACTTCGTTAAAACTGTCTTCTTCCTGATTGTCGCAGGCATTGAGATAAAATTGCAACAAGAAGAAACACTTAGATTGGGAAATTTAGCAATTGAAATAAGTGAAAACATGACAAACAATCAACTATCTGCAAGCACAGAGAGTGATGGGATTGATGAAGAGAAGATTCCTGATACACCAACTTCATTGGACAATTTTCATCATTTACACAAGAAATTTTTACTAGATCGAAAGGAATCTGGAACTGAAGAATCATTAGATGGAAGTGTATTAAGTGAGTTTGAAAGTGGTGATGGTGTAATCACTGTTGAGCGTCTGACCTCGGCATTAAAGGCTGAAAGGAAGGCTTTACATGTAGTATATACAGAACTGGAAGAGGAGAGAAGTGCTTCTGCTGTAGCTGCAAACCAGACTATGGCAATGATAAACAGACTGCAAGAGGAGAAGGCAGCTATGCAGATGGAGGCCTTGCAATATCAAAGAATGATGGAGGAGCAATCAGAGTATGATCAAGAAGCGCTGCAACTCTTGAATGAGTTAATGTTGAAGAGGGAAAGAGAAAAACAAGAGCTAGAGAAAGAATTGGATATGTACCGAAAGAAGGTGACGGATTATGAAGCCAAGGAGAAGATGAGAATGTTGAGAAGAAGCAAGGATGGTAGTGCAAGAAGTGCATTTTCTTCTGCTTCTTTTAGCAATCGAGAGGATAGCGATGACATATCTACTGATTTTAATCAAGAAGTTGAGGAAGAAGATGGATTTTATAGTCATCAAGAAAGTGGAAACCACAATACACCTGTTGATGCAGTTATTCATTTAGGGGAGTCCTTCGGCGAATTTGAGGAAGAGAGGATGTCCATTCTGGAGCAGCTCAAGGTTTTAGAAGATAAACTTTTTACATTGAGCGAAGACGAGCATCAATATGAGCATGTAAGGCCAATTAAGCATTTTTCGCAAGGCAATGGTAACCATTTGGATGAGAATTCTGATTTTAGTGGTGAAGAATGCAATGGATTCACAAATGGTTATCCAAAGGAAATGAACGGAAAACATCATCAAGAGGGGAGATACATGGGTGCAAAGGCTAAAAGACTTCTTCCTCTTTTTGATGCAACTACTGCAGAAAATGAAAATGATGAACTGAATGGTCATGAAAATGGTCACGAAATGGGGGAACTTAATGGTCATGAATATGGGGAACTGAATGGTCACGAAAATGGATTTGAATCTGTTGTCACAAGATTTGAATTGGAAGAGAGGAGGGTTGCCATTGAAGAAGAAGTAGATCAACTTTATGCTAGGATGCATGCTCTTGAAACAGACAAAGAGTTCCTAAAGCATTGCATAAGTTCTTTGAAGAAAGGCGACAAGGGTATAGACCTACTTCAGGAAATTTTACAACATCTACGTGATTTAAGGAACATGGAGCTACGTGCGAAGGAATTCACTGATGGCACTCCACTAGTATAACATTCTGCAAGTTATCATACTCAAGAAGGTGATTACTTGATAATAATATCATAAACTATCTAGCTTATTTCTCAATTTTGCATGTTCTGATATATCCTCGTAATTAATTGTCACTTGCAGATTTCATTCTCAAAATTCATCAAGAGAAAAAAGTACGGCGATCATACATATTAATCGAGATAAAAGTACCCCTGGTTGCAGAAAATCGGATTGGAATTTTCCGAAATACAGATGAAAATCTTCCTATTTGTCATATCTACGGTGGACATGATAATAGGGTTGTGCCAAGCTTTTATGCTTTTGGCTTCATGCTGTTTGTATTCTATGTACCCAAATTTTTGTGGGTTGTTTTATTCATCTCCCCCTTTTAAGGAAAAGGAGGATGATGAATGCATGTGTGTGTAGGCTAGTGAGACTGCAGCTGCCACTCTGTCATTTTCTATGTCTTGAGAGAAAAATCCTGGTTTGCAAAGCTGGAGAAATACAACAAAGATTCCTCCGGTGCCAGGTACCATAGTAGTGCTAGATTTTTATTTTATTTCGGTTGAATATTTTAATGGACAGTTAGGGTTCGATATCATTTTTGATTTATTTGAATCTTTTGGAGGGAGGAAAAGAGAGGAGGCAAGTCACTTCCTCTTTCTCTAATCTTTGTGCATCATTTAGTCACACTAAGTTTAGTTGTTTATTACTTGATGTATCATTAAAGTTGGTTTAGTTGTAAACTCTACATGCATCCATTTGTAATTATGAATATAAAGAGAGTGTTTGCTTATAATGGGCTGTAAAGTCATCATTTTCCATTCTTTTTCTTTGTTTTCTGTTTACATGTGTACAAAAAACGATATAAAATGGAGAAAATAAGTGTAATATACAGATTGCTTTCGAGGTGGATTTTGCTTTAATCATAAACAGGAATATTAGTAGGTGCAGGCAGACAGAGAAGATACATTAAAGCTTAAGATTATTCAATTTATGTGGTTTTACAGCTAAGAGATTTGGTTAAGATGATGATTAGTGTTGGTCCTTGATAATCATTTTATGCACTAGGCCGAAAGGCAGATCAATTCAGATTTCAGAATATGTTTTGTTTAAGATGTTTGCTGCGATTTATTATTGATACATCCTCGAATCTTTTCCATTTTTTGTCGAAAACTAGGGTTCACGAACCGAGCATGTAAACTAACCGAGTCGAGCCCTTAACGAGCCGAGCTCGAGCTTGTTCACGAACAACTCTATTCGTGAACCGAAAACTTGAAGCAACCAATTGTGAAATGAAAAAATGTTTAAAATGTTGCTCCACAAAAAGGTTGTAATCAAAGTTGGAACGTCTTCAATGGAGCTGATGTTTATTTCAGCCAAGACATTTTAGACCCGAGTCCCCACTTGATATTGTCTTCTCGGGGAAAGACAAGTTCTTAACCCAAACGATGTGATAATAATTTATTAATGCGTGATGCAACGACAAAAACTTGACTAATAGGACCTGTTTGGTTATAAATTCCTAGTTTATGGAGAAAATTAGTGGAGGCCAAGCACATGACTTGTTACAAGTCATTGACATAATGACATGGTGTTCGTTGACAGGCACGTTTGTTGTTGCGGCTCCTCCTTCGCATTTTCGATACATTTATGAATCTTTATACAAAAATGATACTGGGTCAAAGTTGGTTACTTGAGACGTCCTATTTTAGTACAAATTTACATTTTTCTACAATTTTTTGGGGTCTAAAAACTATACCTTTATAATTTATTTTTTATTTTGTACTTCTATAACCTTTATTAATAAATGAAATCCCTTTTATTGTACTAAATTTGATTCGCACTTTTTTTTGTTTCATTTTTTTTTTTGTTTCACTCCTAATTTTTTTATATTTTAAATTATCTAATTTAAACTAGAAAATCTTTTTTTTTGTTTCACCTCTAATTTTTTTATATTTTAAATTATCTAATTTAAACTAGAATATATAATATCATAACCTTAACTCAAAGTGAAATTCCCTTTTAATATTATACCTATATTTTAAATTATCTAATTTAAAATAGAATATATAATACTCTAAACTTAACTCAAAGTGAAATCTCATTTTAACATTCTGAAATCTAAATTGATCTTAAACTAAACATATTCTGAAATCTAAACTCTACATGCATCCATTTGTAATTATGAAGATAAAGAGAGTGTTTGCTTATAAATGGGCTGTAAAGTCATCATATAACCTTTTTTTTTTATTCGCACTTTTTTTTTGTTTTATCTTTTTTTTTGTTTCACCCCTAATTTATAACTTCTATAACTTTTATTAATAAGTAAAATTTTATTTGTTTTTCTAAAAAATATAATATATAATCTATAACCTTTATTAATAAGTGAAACCTTTCTAATAGTACATTAGAAATACGACACCAAATTTGGTTCACACTTTTTTTTGGTTTCAACCATAAAATTGTATCTCACGTAGAAATCTTATCTCACATAGAATATTCTATGTTGTTAAAAGAATATTAGTCTAAAATATATTATAATATTATTATTGTACTAAAATATATTATATTATTTTTAGACACATCAGCATCGATCACCCAACAGACCCAATTTGAACAAAGATTTTAATCTCAATCTACTTTATACAATTGAATAATATTAATCTAATATATATATATATTGAAAATAAAAACTTTCCATTAATCAACCAGAGTCTCCAAATAATATCAGAAACGAAATGAGGAGAGATCACTCCTGCAACAAATCTGGCACCACCTTTAAATATATTTTAGTATTATTATTGTATCAAATATATTATATTATTATAAATATATTATATTATTATTGTATTCATCAACGTCACAAATCAAACACCCGACCCTATTATAATTTCTTAAATCAAAGATACATATCTCAATCTATTCTATACCCCAAATTAGTTATCTTAATCTACTTTTGTAGAAAACATCTACCCGCTCTCAAAACTCAACTCAAGTGTCGTTTTCTTCCTAACTCTATATTTTGGATATAATACTTAGTTTCATCAAGCTAAAATATGTGTAATTTTAATAAAATACTTTTAAAAAGAGATTTCGCTTATTAATAAAGGTTATAGATTTATATTATATAAATAATTTAAATTTTTCTATAAATTAACTATGCCCATGTTTCACACAGGTTATAGTCTAGTAAGTATAATGGTAGAATTTGTAAACAAAGGAAGAAAACCAAAAACAATTCATGTAATTTCTCTTTGTTAAACTTATATAAAATTTGAATCTTTGTACAATTTTTGGGGTCTAAAAGCCATAATTTTTTTGTACTTAAATATTATGATAGAATTTGTAAACAAAGCAAAATAATAATTAAAAAAATCATAAAAAAGATATTTTTTTTATCCGGCAATTTGTTAAATTTATTAAAAAATTTATATTTTTCGACAATTTTCAGGAGTTTTTACCCTACATGTATAATTTATTTTTTCAATTTTTTTTCTTTTGTACTTGAATATTATAATCTTACCCTACATGTATAATTTATTTTTTCAAATTTTTAACGTACATGTTTTTACCCTCCAAGTAACACCCTATTGTTTTTTTTTCATTTTTTTTTCTCACCGGTCAAAAGTATCTATTTTGTTATTACAAAACAATTTAAGAAAAAATGTGGGTTATTAGAACAAAATTCATTTAATTTTTATTCGAATTTTTCTAAAAAAGTTTATTCAAAATTTTCTTATTTATCTATTTTATTGATTTCTATGTTATATGTATGTTAAATGATTTATAATATTATTTACTTTTCCACCGGGCAAGATGCCTAATATTTATAATATTTAATTCGAATGTTTTATTGATTTACTTATTTTATTTATTTCTATATTATATATAAGTTAAAAGATTTATTATATTATTTTAAAATATTTAATTTAAATTTTTTTTATTTATTTACCTAGTTATATTTGAATAAAATGTTGCAACTACGTTTTCTAAACCTTTGAAATTAGATATTACAAACTCATTATTTCTACAAAGAAAAAAATTGAAAAATGAGATCGCCTATGATACATATAAAAATACACCTTTACAAAATAACATATATTTATCATATTTTTAATTAAATATAATTACAAACTTTAATTTAGTAAATCAAAAACAAAGTCTTATAACTTTTTTTTTTTAAATCATTGAAAATTATGAAATATTTTTGTATGATATCCAAAATGATTTTACTATAGAACCAAATTTAAAATCAAACTTTTTCCTCATGTTTTAAGTAATATATATATATATATATATATATATTTCAATACTATTATATAATAGACAAAACATTAAAAGTTTGGTTGGTCGGTATGAAAAGTTTGGTTGGTCGGTATGGTACATTGTGATTTTACTTAATTGCCCTTTATTTCATGTTTTTACTTAATTAACCTTATTAATAAAAATAAATTATTAAATAATAATATTACCTATTTATAACCAATTACCTTTTTTTCCTAAAATACATTATTTTTTCTAACAAATTCCCCTACTTTTTCAAACATGGCAATTACCTTTTTTAACTAAAACATGTTAGTTTTTCTATTTTTTCTTACTAAAACCCCTCATTTTCCAAAAATATCACGGAAAAACCTTTAGTTATTTATTTTTAAACCTATAATATTATAATTATTTTTTAAAAGTTTACCTATGTTAACATGTCTACTTATTTTTCTTAACAAATGCAATCACTAAGAATATTAAAAAATAAATAATCAAATACCTATTTTTTCTAACAAAGTCCCTCATTTTCTAAATATATCACGGGAAATTGCATTTTTCAATTTACTTTTTCTATTTTTCTCACTAAAATCCATTCTTTTTCTAAAAATATCACGAACAAACCCTTTACTTATTTATTTTAAAACGTATTTAAGTAATTTTAATTCTTAAATTTTAAAATCTCATTTTCCAAAAATATCACGGACATTTACCTTTTTAAACTAAATATATGTTACATTTTTTATTTTTTTCATACTAAAACCCCTCTTTTTCCAAAAATATAACGAGCAAATCCTTACTTATTTATTTTAAAATCTGCTTTAATACTTTTAATTAATTAAAAGTGTTTAGCTATTTTTACATGCTTACTTATTTCTTTAACAAATACAATTAAAAAAATAATAAAAAAATAACAATTAACAATTTGTGTATCGCACAGGTTTTAAGCTAGTGTGTGTGTGTATATATATATACTAGCCTATAACCCGTGCAAGGCACGAGTCATCAAAAGATTAAAAATGACAAATTAAAACAAATTAATGGGAACAAAAAATATTAAATAAAGAATAAAAATCAATATGATAAATTATAAAATGAGAAACTTAAATATAAATTGGAACATAGAAAATAAATAAATAAATAATACAAATGGGCCATTATTAATATTATTTTATTATCCATTAAAATAATATTAATAATACGGACAAATAGAAAATGTAACATGTTTTAATTAAAAAAAGTAACTGCCCGTGATATTTATTGAAGTGTTTGCACCTGATATTTTTGGAAAATAGAGATTTTAGTGAGAGCAAATATAAAATGTAATATGTTTTAATTTGGGTTAAATGGCTAATCCATAATTGAACTCATACTCAACTTGCAATTGAGTAATCAAACTCAAAAAGCTTCCGTTTGGGTTACTACACCGATACTTACTTGCAATTAAATCACTTAACATAACTAATATTGCATCACCGTTAACTTCTGTTGACTTTTAACAGACTTCCGTTAAATATCGACACATAGGCTGTCATGTATGAATTTAAACCAAATTATAATTAAAATTTAATAAGTACTAAGTATAACCTAATATAACCACAAAGACCCGATCCATGACTAAAGTATGACCTCGACATAAACACAACGGCGACTCCATGGACAACATCATCGAAGATATGAAGAAGGCGTCTGTGAGCAAAGTTAACAAACAATCATCGAGTAACGTTAATGAAGAATCACAGTAAGTTTTAATCTTTCTGTTTCTCGATCCCTTCAATTAAAGTTTTTCCTTTTCTAGGGTTTAATATTAGGGTTCAAACTGTATTCCTTTTTGATTCGATTCAATTAAAACTTTTCCTTTAAGTATTTAGACTTAGTGTTTATGTACATACATTAAAGAGCTTGATTTGTGTTAAAATTATGCATGAAGAAGTTATATACGGTGATAGTGTACTATGGAGGGCATTTCATTCACATTCCTGTCTTTAGTTACACACCACCAATACAAGTAAAATTTATGAGAATGTCGACTTAGAAAAGCTCAGGGTCCCAGAATGGAAGGTATGTGTGGGTGACATATTAGGGGAATTCGATTCATTCTATTACATCCTTCATACTGGGATTCGATTATTTACTAGTACCACTAAAGATGAACTCGTTGAATTGAGTAAACAATGTGATTACACTGCTATTTTCTATGTTTACCATCAAACTCCTACTGGCTGGGATGATAACTTTAGAGATGATGGAACATACAGTGATGAAGAGTTTAATGAAATAAGAAAAGCAACCAAGGAAGATAGATTAAGAACGGAAGAATTTGAAAAAGAATATGAAACTAATAATGGTAGTGAGACTCAAATCATCACTTAAATTTAATAATTCATCACATTTTACACTTAGTTTCATCCTCAAATCTTAAATAACCTCCCTTCCTCTCTCCGTGTATTGCGGTTCAGCCCACTGGAAGAAATTGCATCTCAAATGCGGGTCCTAGAATTAAAGAAAAAAATGAGAAACGTGGATCTGGGTCATGACAAACACGAGAAAAGTTTAAACCTTTAACTTATATCTGCTACATCCATAAAACCTTCTTCATGGATCGCGAGTTCCGTTTTTCCAAGCTTGGCAACATGGAGCAAGAATCCCGCACTTACATTTCACTCCACGTTCCAGACATCTTCTGTATGAGTTATTGTTGGTGGTTGAACTTGAAGAACTCATTCCACACTATCTTTGATTGAGCCCTAATTGATTTTATGTTTTGGATTGATAGATGATGTTGGGTGTTATTGGATCGGGTTATAGATATTATTACTGATGGATAGTTTTATAGGATCCACTTCGCCACATCAGCATACAACGTGTACTTTTTTAAACACATCAGCGCCACATCACTCTTCCGTCAGTCCCGTTAAGTGAGTTAACGACGATTACCCAATTGCAAGTTTTTAATAGTTTGATTAGTTGTGCAAGCTTTTTGAGTTTGATTACCCAATTGCAAGTTGAGTGTGAGTTCAATTATGGATTAGCCATTTAACCCGTTTTAATTTAAAGGTAATTGCTCATTATATTTTTGGAAAATGAGTATATTTTATTTTAAAAAAATGTTTTATTTATAAAAGGCAAATAATAAGGACAAATAGAAAAGCTAACATATTTTAATTTAAAAAAAGTAATTGTCCGTGATTTTTAGAAGTGTTTTAATTATATTAATTGTATTTGTTAAAAAAAATACGTTGGCATGTTAAAATATGTAATCTTTTTTAAATAATTAAAAGCATTAGAATAAGTTTTAAAATAAATAAGTAACATGATATTTTTGGAAAATAGAGATTTTAGTGAGAACAAATATAAAAGGTAATATATTTTGATTTAAAGATTATTGCCCGTAATATTTTTGGAAGTAATAGATTTGGTTAGAAAAAAGTGTTTTAATTGTAAAAAGCAATCATTTAGTTACTATTTTTATATTATTTTATTATTTATTAAATAGAATAAATGACCGAAAACCGAAAATCAAAACTTTCAATGTTTCGATTTAAATAATATAGTATATAGATATATCGTAGTATTCTATATGAGAATGAAAATTTATATTTTATGAAATAATAATTACGATATTTCATAATAAAATTAATAATATACTACTGGACTCCGGAAGAACGACCTAGCTAACATATTTTTTGTACACACGTGGAATAAAGATCGATGTTCTTTTAAAATTGTAAACGTTTGAAATCCGTGCAACGATTATATTTATATTCCCTCTTTCGCATTTATTAAATTAAGTTGAACTTAATTTTTAATTAATAAATTAATTTCAGATCCATATTCGTGGTCCTATCAGCTTTGTACACATTTGTTCACACTAGCTTATAGCGCGTGCGATGCACGGTTACTTAAATTTTATTTATAATTATTTTGTTTATAATTATATTTTAATTACCCATGGAACACACGATTGTTTTTTTAATATTTATAATTATATTTATTTATGAATATTTTAATATTTAAAAGTTATTAGTTTACATGATTAAATTATTGTTAAAAAAGATTTAGCCAAGAAGAATTATAGTTAAAATTTTGATATTTATTATATTTTACACGCTCAATTTAATATTTGTTTATATTGAGTTATAAAAGTTAGATTTGGCGAATTTTATGGTCCACATGAAATTCTATTCTAAAACTAAAAAGAGAATAAAGTGACGAAATTTAATATTGAGAATTCTATTCGATTTAGGAAATCTACTTATATGTAGTTTAGATTATTAGAATACTCTTTATTAACCAAATAAAGTTTTTAATGTTAAATCTAACGGTTTTCACCTGTCTATTTAAGATTAAACGATTTTTATTATTTTGATATTAAATGGGTTTCCTTATTTAATTACAACTTTTTTTATGTTTTAACATTTTAGAAAATCCAATCCTAATATAATATCTTTTAACTTATATCATTTTTAGATAATAACTTCTTTTTATATGATATAATCTTGATCTTCTATTTTTCAAAGTATTGGATCTAACGGTTGAGAATGTTTTGGCGGTATTTAGGACCAAACTACCACGATAACATCATTAATTTTTTAAATATTTTTTTAATATATATTTTTAAAATATTTATTGCTAAAATATAATATACTCTATTTTGTAATATGTTAATGATGCGGGAACTTTGAACTTTTGAGAAAATACATTATCAATTAAAATATAATTTTTTTGTAACAGTTTATCTTTTAAAGTAGTACACCGTGACGATCAAAATTCTGTAAAAAAATCATTTTTTTATAGTATATCCCGTAAAAATCTATGTTATTATATTAACGACTAAATAATGAAAGCTTTCTTATAAGTATGGTCGCTTGATCACTCAATTCATAATCGTTGGATCTTTCAAATTAAATTGTTGAGAAACGTTAGATATAAGAGTAAAATTTATCACGTGCAATGATCTAAGGTTTGAATCTACCAACAACATATTAAAATTTACAGGATTTTTTTGAAAAATAAGAATTTTTTCATTTTTTTTTTCTTGTAGACATGGGTTATTTGATAATATTTTTTATAAAGTACGATTTTTCAAAAAAGTATTATACTAATTGATTAACAAACTTTTAAAGTTTCGAATTTAATAATTTACAATGTATGTAGGTTAAAAAAGTTAGGTCTCTTCTGTAGCTGAGTCTAAAATTTCAAAATACGGTTTTTTTAAATATGAATATAGTCCTGCTAACAATGAAATTAGGTCTCTATGAGTTCTTATAAACAAAATCACTATTTGCGTATAATTTATTATTTAATAATAAATAATATTCAATTAGTTATGATAAAAAATTTAATAAAATAAGATAAAAAATATGCACAATTTTATAAAATTTTATCCTCGTATTATTATATTCTTTGTTGATTTGAATTTTTCTTAGATTGATTTCAATTTTTGAACATAGATTTCTAAATTTAAAATAGTTAGAAAAAAGTAATTAAATTGACATTAAAATAATGATGACGTAATAATGATTATTAGAATTTAAATACCCACTTTACTAATTTGGGTTTTATCTTGTGTTTTAAAAATTAGATTTTGACGATTTTACACCCACATAACTAAATTATCTTTAATTAAAAGATGGCTTAACAATTTTTATCTAACTGGAATTGTCCATGAAAGAGAAAAGAAAGTCCCGAATTTTTTACATGGAGAATTCTATTCAATATAGAAAACTTATTTATATTTGGTTTAAATTATCAAAATACACTTTTTAAAATTTAAATATAATCTTATTATTAATAAAATACACTTTTTTAATATTTGATCTAACGATTTTCATTTATCTAGTTAAGATCTAATGGTCCTTATTAGTTTGGTTGTCCAAGACCGTACCATCAAAATTTTGGATAAGATCCATATTATACTTATTATATATAAGGATTTAATATAATAAGGATATCAAGTATATACTGATATAAGTATCTTACTAACTGCTTTTACTTTTAATGTTTCGGTTTATTTACAGTGTATATAAAATTTTAAAATACATTATTACTTAAAAATTATTAAATAGAATAAAAATTATGTTATGATTATATAAAATTTTATTATCATATTATTATATTCTTTATCGATTTGAATTTGTTCTTAATTAATTTTAATACTTTATTGAAAGAAACATAAAATTTCTATATTTAAAACAATTAGTGGAAAAATAAATAAACTGGTGCTACAAAAATAAAAAAAATATTTATTAAAATTTAGATACTCACTTTACTATTTGGGTTATATCTTGAGTTTTAGAAATTGAATTTTGACGATTTTACAACCCATGCGAAACTAACGAAATTTTCTTTAATTTAATGATGGTTTAATAATTATTATCTAACTTGACCTGTTGACCTACACATAAACCGAAAACAAAAGATGGTTAAGAATTTTTACATAAAAAATTCAATTCAATATAGAAAACCAATTTATAATTGGTTTAAATTATCAAAACACACTTCTTAGTATTTAAATATAATCCTACCTTTAATCAAATACACATTTTAATATAAGTATTATATTCAAAATTATCGTTTATGAATATGAAACCCTCAATATTTTAATAATATTTTGATATTATCCTTTTATGTTTGTTATATGTAAAATAATATAATTATAATTTGGATCAATCAAATTGTTATGTTCCTTCAGAAAAAAAAAGTGTTTAAATTTATTTATGTACAGGAGTTCTCGTAAGTCTCTTTAGGTTCACGTGTATCATTGTTAGTATGATATATATCAGCATTATATTGATAATTTTTAATATTATAATCAATATGAATTGTTATGTTGATATTTGGTTTAACAATTATTATCTAATTGGAAGTATACATAAATTCAAGAGAAAAGATATTTAAGAATTTTTACATAGAAAACTTTTAAATTATCAAAATACACTTTTTAGTATTTAAATATAATTATATTATTAATCAGATACACTTTTTAATATTAGATCTAACAATTCTAATCGATCTATTTAAGATCTAACTGTAATTATTAATTTGGTCGTATAGTGATCGTACACGGACCATATCGATTTTAATTTTTTCTTAAATTGATTTTAATATTTTATTGAAATAAAAATAGAATTTATAAATTTAAAAGAATTAGGAAAAAAATTAAATCTACAATAAAAAACTATTTATTAAAATTTAGATAATCACTTTACTGTTTGGGCTCTATCTTGAGTTTTAGACAACAGATTTTAACGATTTTACAGCCCATGCGAAGCTAACAAAATTATCTTTAATTTAATGATGGTTTATTAATTTTTATCTAACTGGAACTATCCATAAACTAAAGAGAAAAGATAATTACGAATTTTTACATAAAGATTTCTATTCAATATAGAAAACCCATTTATAGTTGGTTTAAATTATCAAAATACATCTTTTAGTATTTAAATACTATCCTATTATTAATCAAATACAATTTTTAATATTATATCTAACGGTCCTCATCTATTTGAATATTTATAGTTTTATAATCCAACGGATTATATACTTTTGGTAGTACAGTGACCGACCAAAGTTTTGGATAAGATCTCCCTTACGCTTATTATATATAAGGTATTAATTTGCTTATTGTCAGTAACTACCAACGGAATGAAGGTAAATCTATTCAACTAAGCTGTTTCGACCAGCACAACATTAATGGTCAAAACCAAATGTCTACATAAAGAAACATTTCATATTTCTACACAAATTCATATTACTAAAAAAAAACTTTAAAACTGTTATAAACCGTTGAATTATTAGTAGATCAACGGTCCAGATTCAACTCATTTTTATATATACAAAATCTTTATAAGGATTTTGTTGGAATAAAATAACTAAACTATTAGTTCAATTAATTTAAATAAAAGAGTTTAATCAATTACTTATTTTTTAAATTCTTTTTTTATTATTTTAATTTTCTATCTCACATATTTTTTGACTGTTTTTTCAATTTTAATTTTTTCTTAAAAATGATTTATTTATTTTATTCAAAATTTTATACACGGAAAAATTTATCAGATAAAAAGATTCTAGTGCAGGATCTATTTTGTTTCGTAGTATAAATACAGTGTTCTCCTACTAAATTTTAACAATTATGCACATGAACTTCAAAGTTCAACAACTGAACCTACTTTTTCCCACGAAGTTCTACAAATGAACTTGATTTTTTTTTATAATGTTCAGCTGTTGAACAATGTTATTCATATTATTTTCATACCATAACTTTCGTGTTTTACCGTTGAACATAAAGTCATGCAATCCAATTTGAAATCAAGCACATAAATTTTAAAGTTCTACAACTGAACTTACTTGTATTTAAATGTTCAGCTGCTGAACACTGTTATCTAATATTGTGTTCATACCAAAACTTGAATATTTTCACAAAATTTGATAAAAATAATGGGGTAATTTCATGATGATGGAGAATTTTGTGATCGATATCGATGTATGATTATAATTGTTAATCAAATATTAATTAGCTTTAAATTATGAATTTTGTGTTTATGGACAACTTTACCCCTGATCTACATATAATAAATACTAGCTTAAAGCCCGTGCGATGCACGGATTATTTTTAATACTTATTATTTTATTATTTATATTTTAATATTTTATTAATTGCATTTTTTAAATGATATAAGTAGACATATTAAAATAAGTAAACTTTTTTAAATTATTAAAATAGGTGTTAAAATAAATAAATAAAAGTTGCCTGTGATATTTTTGGAAAATGAGAGGTTTTAGTAAGGAAAAATAGAAAAAGATAACGTGTTTTAGTTGAAAAAGTTAATTACCCGTGATATTTTTGGAAAATTAGGGGAATTTGTTAGAAAAAGTAGAAAAAATAATTTGTTTTTGTTGAAAAAAGTAAATTGTTATAAATAGTAACATATTTTAGTTGAAAACAGTAATTACCGGTGATATTTTTGGAAAATAAGGATATTTTGTTTGAAAAAATAGAAAAAGTAATGTGTTTTAGCTGAAAAAGATAAAATAAAGAAAAATAAAGTAAGGTGTTAATATGACTTTATCTTATCAAAATATACATAAAATAAAACTAAATAAAGAAAAATGCTAGAGGCCCCAAACTATTCCCAAAAATTGTTACGAGTTTAGAATAGTAAGTTTTCTAATAATAATATGGGACCCGCGTGCATGCGAATTAAAAAAAGTTCATGTGTCATTTACATCTTTTTGTAAATATTTTAGGAATTTTTTTTGGGGTCTGCTCCTAAATAAATTTTAGATATTTTTTCTAGGCCACGTACATAATGGAGAGTGAAAGGGAGGGAGTTATAATATTATTTACGTGCAGTTGTGAACCTAGCCACCTCACTAATTATCCCGGAGTCAACTTGCTATATTCATTGTGTGTACCAATCTCAGGTCTTTATCTTCATTCATATATTAGATTTAGTCAGATATAGAATTATTTGAATCTTTCCAAGTTGTTAAACAACAACATTTCATAGTGGTGATTGCTGAAATTTGTTTATAGATACAGAAGATACCATAAACTCATAAATTCGTTTAACAAACATTTCAAGAATTTTATGATGGGCTGTGGATATTAAAGCATGACCAAGTCCAGAAGCTTTTTTCAAGCTCTCAATCCTTTCAAATCTCGCTCAAGAACAAGAGGTACAGTATTTATAGCCTTAAATCATTTTTCTGTATATGTTAAGATAAGAGTGTGTGTGATCAAGCATGTAAAATTCTCTTACTCTTTTTGTTGTTGACTTATTTTTCTGTATGATTTTGGTCAATAAGGAAGAGAAGCAGATGTGGAAACAGTTGCTTCTCAAGAACAGAAACAATTCACTTTACATACCTTGGTTGTTGCTACTAAAGATTTTCACCCTAGTAATAAGCTTGGACAAGGTGGCTTTGGCCCTGTTTTCAAGGTATTGTCTTTAATAATCTACATATTTTCAGACAACTGAGGTCAGGATTTTTTTTGTTTTTGTTTTGATCTCACAGTGGATCATCCACTCTTTCGAAAATCCTAAAAATTGGGCTTCGGAGTGAAGGGCAGTAAAAATATTAACACGGTGTTTGTGGTTGTAATGTGCAGGGGAAGTTGGATGATGGGAGGTTGATTGCTGTCAAGAAGCTTTCACAAAAGTCATCTCAAGGGACGAGGGAGTTTCTAAATGAGGCCAAATTGTTAGCTCGTGTTCAACATCGAAATATTGTTACCTTGCTAGGGTATTGTGCTCATGGTGCAGAGAAATTATTAGTGTATGAGTATGTTGCGAATGAGAGCCTTCACAAACTTCTTTTCAGTAAGTGCTGATTTTCTTGAATTCATATTGATATTTGAGGATGAACTTCATATGCTAGACTTACCAAAGTTCAAAGCTTTATTATAGTTAATGTATAGTTAAATGTCAATTAATAGGTAGTATTCGTAACATTTTTCAGGAATCTTATAATGAGAGACTATCTAGTACAGTAGTAGTTCTTTTTTCAGATATAACTACTTTGAAATACATATCTACATGTTTAATCTGAAGTCGGTGTAATTCTTGATTCAATCAGTTAAATTATGAACTCATTATTAATCAGCATTCTTCTTTGGTTTATGTGTATTACTAATTAAATGGACACTGTTGGATCTAGTTAGTATGGCATGAGAAACCATTGTACTGATTATAATTTAGATAAATGAAGGGAATGGCTGCATGTTTGATCTCTCTTTAACTGTGGTAACTAGTTGATTATTATTAGAATTCTCTACTTGCTGGATATTTGACTACAATAACTTTAATAGAAATTAAATTGGAATGATGATCTATATAATGTTGCTATAGAATCTGAAAGACGAGAAGAATTTGATTGGAAGAAAAGGTATGACACGATAACAGGCATTGCTCAGGGTTTGCTTTACTTACATGAAGATGCACATACTTGCATCATCCACCGGGATATTAAGGCCAGCAATATTCTTCTAGATGACAAGTGGAGAGCAAAAATTGCTGACTTTGGCATGGCAAGACTCTACCCTGAAGATAAAACACACGTTAACACCCGTGTTGCTGGCACCACGTAAGTTTTCATCACTTGGCTCTAATCTGGTAATTTTAACCCGTTCATACCAGATAACTAAATTAAGGCCATTTGTATTTAAAACAGCGGTTACATGGCCCCAGAATATGTCATGAGTGGCAATCTATCTATCAAGGCAGATGTCTACAGTTTTGGTGTTCTGCTCCTGGAAATCATCAGTGGTCAGAAGAATTCAACTTTCAACCTAGATCCTGATTCCCAGAGTTTACTTGACTGGGTAAAATCCGATTTCATTTACATTAATTTTCATCCAACGCTGACTTTTGTGTCATCTATGATAAACAAACTCACACATACACTCTAATAGTTCCACCACCACTAATTTTGTGGGGAAGAAAAGTTAGTTTACGAAACTCTATTGCTGATACTTGGGATAAAAAGAAAAACAACTCTGTTCCTGGATTAGGATTATTCCCACAGTCCTTGTCCAATATCTTATGGACTTTATAACCTGTAAGGTTGATGAATTCTCTTTTTTTTTGGACAATGATAAGTTGATATGTAGGTAAAGCTGCTGCTTAATTTCCTAAGGTGTGTAATCAATGTTTTGATGAAAAAGCAGAGCTTAATTTTAGTAGGTAGCATCAGACACAGAAACTTTGGGTGAACTGTTCAGGTCGACATAAAATTGTGTCAAGTCTGTTATTACTTTTACTCCATAGTAGAAAATTTTAAGCTGTTAGTTGATTGTGTGCAAAACGAAATAGCTCATTTTGAATTGTGATTGAAAATATGAGGATAGAAGGAAAAGAGAAAGAGAGTTCTCTTTGCTGTTTCATTTAATCATTAGTTCATTTTGTTGAAAATTTTAGATAGCTTCGTATTGTAAAAGTAGATAGAATTGGAAGTAAAGTCAGAATTACAATGTAACTATTCCAGTTTATTCTTGACTTACTGATGTAGATTGTAGACATTATGTCCTACCACACCAATAAAAGCAGAACCGGTGAAATTAGGCGAGGTCCCAACTTATGTGTAATATTTAGTTTTTACAAAATTTCTTGGTTCTAGACTCTAACCTTACACATTAGTGATGATGAAGAAACATGTACCAACACTGGAAGCAGAGCACGACTTTCATGATCACATCGTAACTTGAATACGGTCGTTCCATATGGATGTTGAAACAACACAACTCACTCACATCTCACATTGTGGTCATCATAAATTTTTTGTTGCAGGCATACAAACTTTACAAGATGGATAGAACTTTAGAGGTTGTGGACACAGCATTGGCTTCATCAGTGGTACCTGCACATGCAGTATTGTGCATAAAAGTCGGATTGTTATGCACACAGTCTGATCCTCACTTACGTCCCACCATGCGTCGAGTAGTTGTGGTGCTGTCACAGAAGCCAGTAACGCTTGAAGAGCCAACAAAACCAGGATATGTTGGTACAGCATATAGAAGATCTCGCAGGCACCATCCTTCATCTTCCACAGCCGGAGCTAGTTCTAGTTCTCAGTCTTTCGGTTCAACTACAAATTCCAGAACTGCCTCACTATCTGCTATTCCTACTACTAGTGCTACTGCAACTGTAACAGCTAGCAAATCAGCTGTCACAAATTCTTCTAGATTAGTAGACCCCCGAGGTAAGCGTCCTATGGAAGGTTAGTCCAATCTAGTGCAGGTTTTCTGTCTTATTCTTTGTATGTACATTGTTCGTTAATGCAATTTTTAGGCAAGTAACTTACTAGCAGCCTATAGAGGTTAGTTTTACACAGAAATAGGACTTTGAATTATTTATGAAAGAATTTAGAAAAGCAGTATAGTTTTTTCAATAGTGGACTTTTAAGGGTTACTCTGTAGTGGAGCACAACATTGAGGTTTTTAATATTTTTGTACAAATCAGAGTTACAGCATTACTTCTGCCTTGCTAGAGTATCAGTACTAGATCATAAATCATTTGTTCGATAAATTACTTCTGCTTTGCTAGAGTATCAGTGCTTAGGGCTGAGCAAAAAAAAATCAAACCGCCCGAACCGGACCTGACCGAACTGACCAAACCGCCTTTTTGGTTTTTTGGACGGTTTAGTTTGGTTTAGGTTTGGTAAAACAATAAACCGTTATTTTCTGGTCCGGTTCGGTTTTCATATCTAGACCGACCGTTTAGGTCGAACCGGACCGTTTTAGTTTTTATTAATATAATATATTATATTTAATCATTTAATTTTATACCTCACATATTTCTTAGACTTTCTTTAAGATATTTCTAATTTTATGTTTAGTATGAAGACTACTAGAGTGGATCTTTGTCTATATTTTTGCTAAGACTTTCATATTTTAATGATGTGTATCATTAAAAATATGGTTTATTAGAAGGAATAATGTTTTTATTTTGTGAACTGCAAATTTATTTTGTGAACTACAAAGATGTTAGTAGCAGGCCCGATCCTGACTTTTTTGGGGCCTTAGGCAAAAACATAAATGGGGGCCCTCTCAAAAAGAAAAAAACTATAATAATTCAAAGCCACTATGATTTTATTAATAAAATTACAATATCCAAGCATATTACACAATTCTACGGGCATTCCGTGATGCAAAATCATTGATAATAACATCAGAATCAATATTTTTCAAAAGTTCCTTCTCGATTGATAAAATTGCAAAACCATTCAGTCGTTCTTGTTTTTTAGACAACATCGCATATAACAAGTAAATCAAACAATTAAATCGAATGACAAGAAAACTAGAGAATGAAATGATAACACCTTGATTATTGTGATATGTGCGAATGAAGTTGTGAGTGATACTGATACACTATTCAATTGGACTTTGTCTCTATTTAAACTAGAAAGAAAATTTCTCTTTACCATAATCTAATTTCCAAGAAGAATAAATGATAACAACGGTTTAATTCTTGAGAAGTATTGAGATTTAATGATGGGTGGAGAGAATATTAAGAAAAGTAGTTTGGATATGAGAGAAATTGAGAAAGGGGGAGAATGTGAGAAATTATTTTGGTACAAATAAGAACGAAGCCCGGAGACCGGAGAGTGCTAAGTGGCTATCGTGGATTTTAATTTTTTGGGCTTTTTCATTTTACTCAATTATCAATCTTTTCTCTACTGGCTTAAAAAACTCTCTTTTAGCATAAAAAAAGCTATTAAAATTACAAAACCTAAAAAAATTGGGGCCCCTTTTAAGTTTGGGCCCTAGGCCATTGCCCCTCTGAACTACCCTCAGAATCGGGCCTGGTTAGTAGCGGCAAGTTTGCAACTGAGTTTGTAACTTTGTCGATATTTTTTTCAGTCCATTTATTTTAAATATTTAGGTGTTTAGGTTTAAAACCGAAACCGACCGAACCGAACCGAACCGTTTAATTGCGGTCTGGTTCGATCTGGTCACAATTTCCAAACGGTCTGGTCTGGTCTGATTTCAAATAAAACTGTCATATATGGTCCGGTCTGATTTGATCGATAAAAACCGACCAAACCGACCGTTGCTTAGCCCTATCAGTACTAGCATTTGTAATAAAAATTGGGGAGATGAAAAGCGGGAAAAATTGCAATGATATGTATGGGTATGATCTTGTCGCCCTAGATTTTGAGTTTGATTACCGAGAACAGATACTCATATAAGCCTAAATATTAAAATAAAATAAAATTGTGGAAAGTTAAATCATACACATGGAAATTGGAAGTCCCAAGTACTAAAACTTTTGTGTCCAATAATTATGAAAAAAATATTTACAATTTATTATTAGTTTTTGAAAAATTATTATTCTAACAACTTTGCAAACAAATCATTCTTGAATCTTTTAAATATTTGTGTCCTACCTATTATAATTTTTATTTTGGCTCCTTAATAAAAAAAACAAAAGTATATGTCTATAAAATTGCGTAGTTAAACCTCGATTAAGTAATAATCGATAATGTAATAACTTTATTAAAATAATATTTTTTTTCAGTCCTAACATAATGGAGACAATATATTTTTACTCTTGATAAAATAATAAACTTCATAAAATAATATATTCTTCCGGTACCAAAGCTATTACTTTAACTGTATAAGCAATTTAACCTGGCAGACCCGGTTATACAAAACAAAACCAAAATATATGAAAATGATATATTTGAAAAATAAAAATGTAGTTTGATAAAAAGTAAAACCTAAATATATATTGTTCTACATTATGCAGATTAGTTATGCAGATTAGATTAGAGATGTTCAAAAATCCTGAAGCCCGAAATCCGGCTCGATCTGATTCGGAAAAAACCCCGAAAAGTCGGGTCCGAAAAAAGCCCAGCCCGATTCGGCCCGACCCGAAGACCTTAAATGAGCCTAATATTTTTCATCAAGCCCGCCCCGAAACCCGAAAAGCCCGGATAAAGCCCGGTTCGGCCCGGATAAAAGTCCAGACTTTTTGAGAGATCCGAATAAAAACTCAATTTTTTTTAGATAAAATCTGAAAATTTATAATATTTTAAATAAATTTCAAGAATATTAAACTTAGTAATTGAGAGAATGTGAAGAATCATGATCCTAAGAATAATCAACAATATATTGGACACACTCTTCTTTCGAGAAGATTTATTGAGTGTAGTGTATGTACTTCTTGAAATGGTCATGTACGAGAAGATTTATATGGCTCACGGTCAGGTTAAGTTCAATAACGCACATTATGAGTAGAAAGTTCTTGAGTTGCACTAATGTTTTATGATAAAACATTAGGCTAATAGTTTTTTGGTATTAGGTATCGTGGTGTCTTTTATTATATATTTTGGATTCTAATAGTTGAGGGGTGTAATTTTTTAGGGGTTATTTTTTTGGTAAAACTTTACTTTTTCTATATACTAATATATTAACTTTGCAAAAAAATAAATTATTATATATAAATGAAAAAAACCTGATAAAAACCCGGCCCGACTTGATCTAGCCCGAGGGCCTGAAACGAGCCTAGTGTTTTAAAGAAAGCCCAGCCCAATCCAATTTTTGAAAAAACCCAACCTAACGCGATTGTTAAAAAACCCAAAATTTTTAAAACTCGAATAAAGTCCGACCGAAGGGCTTTTGATGCAGATACATTTAATTTTGGTGAAACACTTACCGCATAGTAGCAGTGTAGCACTATCCCACTTATCCACCTGGAATGGGTCCCGCAAAACGACCTACACGGAACTCTCAAGTCTCAACTATACAAAACAACCTTCAATCACATGCGACCATCTATAGCCCTCACATATCATACATACACGCGCACACACCTAATCCTTTCCCCGACCAAAAGGTAAAACAATAATAATAAAAATTCCACGTCATCGATCCCCGTCAAATTCCCCCCAATTATCATCCACCGTTGATCCTATCTGAAATAAACACATTCCCCACCGTGGATCTTCTCATCTTCCTTTTCTGCATTCCTCACCTTTTTAAATCCCCTCCTTCCCTAAATTCAACTCACATTTCAAATCTCTCTCTCTCTCTCTCTCTCTCTCTCTCTCTCTCTCTCTCAAAATGGCTACTGATAACCCCAGTCTCCCTCCCCCCACTCTCGCTCAATATCCAGAGGTCTCTATCTCTCTCCCTCCCCCCACTCTCGCTCAATATCCAGAGGTCTCTCTCTCTCTCTCTCTCAAATACACACACACAAAACTAATTGAATCTAATTGTAGTTGTAATTGAACCTAGGTTTACTAATTTTGTTTGTAATTGAAGCTAATAAACTAAAATTTTGTACTTTTTGCAGCTAATTTTGGGAGCAATCGAAGCTGTGGACACCGAAAATGGAGCGAACACGGGAGCGATATCGAAACATATCGAGTCGATGTACGGTGAATTACCAGCAGTGCATTCAACTCTGTTATCACATCATTTGAATAGAATGAAACAAAATGGAGAGCTCGTTATGTCAAAAGGCAGGTACTTGAAACCCGACCCGACCCGAATTCTCCGCGGTCGAGGCAGGCCTCGCAAGGAGAAAATCTCGCCGGCAGTTGACGTGTCTACAACGCCGCGGAAACGTGGCCGGCCGGCGAAGGTCGTGAGCAACGAAGGTGATACTCCGGCGACTTCGCCGCGTCCACCTGGCAGTCCCAAGAGTGTGGATAGGGAGGCGAAGTTGTCGGGGTCCGGGCGTCTACGTGGCAGGCCGAAGAAGGTTGTGGATCCGGCGGCTTTGGTGAGTTTGAAGCGTCCACGTGGCAGGCCTGCGAAGGGGAAGAGTGTCGATCGGGCAACTCCTTTGCCTTTGAAGCGCCGAGGCAAGCCTCCGAAGACAATTGGTTCGATTGGTACGAAGTTATCGACTCGTCCACGTGGCAGGCCACCGAAGAAAGTTGATTCAAGTGGTACTAGTTTATCGCCTCGTCCACGTGGCAGGCCACCGAAGAATGCATTGTCGCCACGTCCTCGTGGCCGACCTCCTAAGACTCCAGTATCGGAAACTACTGTGACATTGTCTCGTCCCCGTGGTAGACCTCCAAAGAAGAATGTGGATTCAGAAAGTTCTGTTTCGCTTCCTGAGACAAAGAGTCTGTCTTTGAGTGGAAAGAAGCGAGGGAGGCCAAAGAAGATTGAGAAATCAGGCGATGAGCCTTCGGGAACAAAGAGGGGAAGAGGAAGGCCACCCAAGGCGAAGCCAGTGGAACTGGTTGTTGCAGAGGCTTAATTGATTGGTATAACAAAACACATTAGTAGTAGATGTAGATTGTTGCATTGCTAATTTAATCATGTGTTTTTATCGTAATTTAAACTCTTTTGGTTTAGTTGATTTTTAGATGGTGAACTTGATTAGTGGAATTTAGTGTTGTAGAGAATTAGTTACCAGGGGATTTAGTATTGCAATTGTTTTATGTAAATTCTGGTGGTGTTTGAGAATATGCTATTAGTTGCTGAAATGCGAATATGGTTAAACATTTGAAATGAAATGATTCTACTTTGTATTGGTTGTTTAACTGCCTGCATTGTATGCACCATCTGCTTGACTTTTCTGCAATCAGATTGTCGTACTGCATATTTGTATTTGTCGCAACCTGATCCCTGTTTAAATTAAAGTATGCTTTGGTGAATGGTGATTGTCAATTGCTAGTTTATGACATTCAAATGTATCTTGATTTTGTCATCCTTTTGAAGTTTATGTACACACAAAATTGATATGCATCAGATATTATATATTCCCAGTTTAGCATCATCCATGTCCCTAGTCAAAAAATAAAATTTGAAACAGGTTGTGAGGATGAGTTCCACATATACATTGCCATCAAGGTTGTTTATGTCAAAATGAGTAATATAGAACATCATTTACAGTTGAAAGTTATACAATGGCTAAAGCCTTTACAAAAAGAACTTGCATTTCATTTCTAATCTGTGAGTTTTATTTTTGTGTGATAGAAGCAGTAGGAATGCAATTCCAACTGACATTAGGAACTCCCAGTTTGTTATGATAAAGGCGCTTTATTTTGTGGATCAAGTCATTGCAAAATGAAAAATCTGGTCTATGAGGGGTTGCACAAGTTTAGATATTGTGTTTGATGATGGGATTCCAATTGTAAAAAGCTTGCGAATCATATTCTTCTCCTAAATAATGTTTGTTCAGATAATCTCCAGGTCATTTGACCTCTGTCCTGGCTGTCTACTTGTTCCTTTGCTTTTAATCTGGCTTTTTAAAACATTTATCCTTAAAAATGTATGCGCACTGTTTCAGGTTTACCAACCTTCTGAGAAATCTGAATTCGCTAGGCTTTGACTTTATATTGAAAGAACTTGTGCAAGATTGGAAGAGATCTTCAAAGAATCTCTGGTTTGTAGTAACCTTTCGAGCCTCACCTCCTTTTCTATGAACTTGTCTCTATGCTAATACAGGTCATGTAGTTAATTGCGAAAAATGGTTGCTGATTGCAGGTCAAGGTTTCCCTGAAGTTGTCAAAGATTACTTGGAAAAAAAAGAAGAAAATGTTGTCAAAGATTTGAGAATCTACCTGGCGTACATTGACAAAAGATGATGTTCCATCATGTAACATAACTTAATGTCTAGAACCAGCTGAAATTCAATTTTTATTGTAATTGCCTTGACCATGACTGCTGGGAACTGAACTCTGGTAAATCAGTATAATCTGAATGGATTAAAATATTGGCCATCTCTTATGCTTATGAAGTTACAAACCTTATTGCGGTGAACTTCTTTGTTGAAATTTACTAAACTACTGTCATGCAGTTTTCTTGTACTGCCATTCCAGTTTCTCTTCTGAAGACTAAATGCAACACTTTGTTAATGGAAAAGAGCACTACTCTGTTACAGCGAACTCTCTTAACTTGGAGATTGTTGGTCACATATAATCTTTTGTACCGAAATGCTGTTGAGACATAATGCCTGGTTTACATATTGAGTTGCCAATTGTTAGAGGCGAATGCCTGACTATGGTATTCCTCTTATCTCTACGAGTCCCGTTGTGACAGATTAAATTAAATTTCAAAGTTCATGTTTCTATTGATCAGTTTGTCTTGTTTGACAAGTGAAACAGAAAATCTTAAAGGTACAGAACTCAAGAACCAAATCAAAGGTGTGTCTATATATCTAAAGCAAGACAACATAATCACAATCCGGATGTAAATGGCACTCCGGTGGCAGCAAGCCATGAATTTCCATTTAAGAAGCTCCCAACAGAAAATCTTCCAGCCTCCTGAACACCTGTTATAACATGATACCCTGGCCATTTTACCCTCCCTCCAGTTCCTGCACCATTTCCAGTATTCATAAATTCGCCATAATACAACGTTTTGAGAGCAAAACTGCCACTCCATGGAAGCCAACCGGTTGAATCAATCAAGCCATCCAGAAAACTTTTTATTACCACTGTCCTTGAGTATTGCTTCCATGGTCTTCCAAGGTAAGTCTTAAACGCACCCTGAACTGCTTTCAAATCCGAAGCTGCTGTGACCCGACAATTATGCAACACAATACCTGTATTTTGATTAGGATCTGTCCTGCCTTGTGCAGTTACTGTGTTAAACTGATTGCTCATTGGTTTTCTCACATAGATGTTACAGTTCTGCATGATTGCAGCAGCATTACCGAAAATGAAGTCCACGGTTCCATAAATGTCACAGTTGCGATAGAATTGGCGTTGTGAATATACGTAGAGAGTGTCTTGATAACCTTTGAAGCTGCAGCCGTAGAAAACTGATAAATCGGAGCCAGATCTCACTGCAACTGCTTGGTGGCTTTGTGGACCTGCTGTGTTTTCAAAAGTCATTCCTCGGACAATCAATCCATCTCCTGAAGCAGCTGCATGAAATTAACAAGACTAGATATTAGGGTGTACATATACCATATCGACAGAACGTTACATTACATGCATCAGTCAATAGTATTATAAATATTCCAAACGTAAGAATATTATAGACACGAATGAGGCAATGATTATTGTTAAGTTAATTACCAAAGGTTGCTGAGCGGAATGTCGTGGAGCCATCTGCATTACTTTTACTTGCAGTCACAACTGTAGCATCGATTCCATCTCCAACAAGCATCAAGTTCTTCATTGATTTCTTGATCTCCACATTCTCTTTGTACACTCCTCTCTTCACATATATAACAAATCTCTTAGTTCCAGTCCTTGCTGCGGCCACAGCTTGAGAGATGGTCCTATAATTACCTGACCCATCTTGGGCAACCACTAGATCAGGTTTTGGTGCTGTAGCCTGAAGGAGCTTGCGATCACTGATTGAAATCCACTCCGGCAGATCATGAGCTAGCAAGTGCCGCCCTTTTGGGTTTCCACTAGATAGACCGGAAGTTTGTGGAGCCATTATAGCTTTATTTATGGCAAGAGAGTTGCCAAGGAATTTTGTGAAATTATTTAAGGGAAAGGAATTTAGATAAGTACTCGATAAATTGAAATCTGCAAAACCATCTTCGCAGGTTTGGTGGTTGGTAAGTGCTGAACTTAACCAAGTTTGGACATCATTATTATCCTTGTTGGGATTAGTTATAGACATGGAACGGTTGAGCTGGCTTATGCTATCCTCATAGTGTTCCAAACAATCAGCCCAAGCGGACTTGGCACGCTCTTGGTAGGAGCTTGTGTCCATGTCTGATATGAGCCTGTGGGCTTGTAGGGCCTGAGCCATTGTGGCTGAAAGGGCATAATCACGGTGCACTATAAACGAGGTAGTTTCTGTATCAAGTTTATCGGAAACCATGAAAGAACTACATAATTTGGGATAGGGTGTTTGGCTACAAAGTGATCCTGTGGCTCCGTGTACAACCATAGTTGGAGAAAACACCAGTAGGCCAATAAAAAGAAAAGTTGACACATGAGTAGCAATCTGATCCATATGTTCCAGAATAGTATAACCTGCGTTAGCTAATAAATCCCCGATATTTAAGGATTTAGTGGCTAATGAAATTAAGAAAGCGTATGATCAGCTGAGGATTTGAAGTTTCCAGGAGGGTTTTTATAGGCTAGCTAAGAGCCTAAGTCTAGGTTTCTTCATTACTTGGATCTTGTTAATTAGTATTTCAACAGGTAAATTAGGTGAATAAGGAAAGCGATGGACCATGCATGCATTTCTAGATCTTGTGTTGTCATCTTTGCATGCCCTATTTGCTATAAATTTGCTTAGAGTGGAAGAGCAGTAGAAATTTCAGCCTCTAATCTATACTGTACTGAACTATTATTAACCAATCATTCTATTTCTTTCCAAGTTTGTTATATTTATATAGATAGTCTTGATTAATTAGCTAGTAAGTACGAGAAGTTATCTGAATAGTCTTTGATTAGCTACTTTTCATTATCTTGCACCAGTCCCTATCGAAAATTGTTTAGAAACGTTACCTTTTAACAAGATTTTTACATCCATGCCATAAACTGATAGACAACCATTTCTCTGATCATAATAAACCACATTATATATAACACAATCGGAAATATATATAGCAGTGGAATCGGAGCTTCCACTACAAGAGAAACGGCTATGCTTAATGGTTTTTGGTTTTTGGTTTTTGGCATTGCCATCATAAACTTTTAAAATATTCGAATCTGTGTTAGAAACTTTCAGCGGCCTCAACTTCGCAAGGAGAATTGAAATTGGATAAAGATGAAACCTGACATGAAGGTAGCTAATTAGTTAGATTACGAGTAGGTGGCCAGTTAACTCGTGAATGTTGGTGCATATGACTACGACTGTATATTAATAGAGTCGAGCAGTTCGTGTTGTATATATTGTGCAGTTTATATTGCGCCACTTGGTTACAAATATTGATAAATCGCCATCACCTTTTAGAAAACTTCTGGTTGTAACGAATGGTTTGGTATCAAGTTCCTAAATGGCCATTTGGTCACAATTCATGTACACTTATGTTGATGTTCTTGATGCTGATACCAGACCTCTCTCACATATCCTCTGTTATGGGGTACAAGAATTCAAAATTTTATGACTAATCTGACCGACAATGTAGTCGGTTTTAAGTGGACAATTCCAACCCATTATCCGAGCGTCATCTGGAATTGATTCTATTAAGGCTCACATTCCGCACAAATACAAAAATCTCATGCTACATGAAGCTAAATTTCCAACCGCTTACTTTAAGATTTCGATTACTTAACATATTATATAGGTTAATTTATAAGGAAAAGAGAACTTTATACATCCAAGAGATCGAGGAGGCGTATCACAAATCCATGAAAAAAGAAAACCCTTGGGTTATTTAGTGGCTGTAAGTTGAAGAATGCTAATCCAACTTATGGTGACTACTGAACAAAGGAGACAAACAGGAAGGGGGTGATTAGATTTGAAATATAAACCACTTACTTTAAATTTCATTCTCTTCTTTATGGTGTAACATAAACTCATAGTTTATTGAACCTATATATTTTTTTCTAGTATAAAGTTACAATCCAACAGCTAAGCTACGGGTTCCTAACTCTATCAAACTTTTGGTACGTACTATTGCAAAACCAAACAGAATTCCAAATGGGTACATTTGGTGGTGTTGTCACTGTTTGTTCATTTTTTCATGTGTCCCAGTATATGAAAGGTTATTATTTTCTGCAGGTCCTTTCCATACTATACGAGGGCCCGGACCAAATTAAAAAAATGGACCCTCTGTTTTTTTTCGTTGCTAAAACTGATATATGATTATATTATTTTTTATTCAAGTTAATTTTAAAAATAAATCATAAACTGATTAATTGAAATTGTAAGTATGATTACTTAAACCTTGATAATCAGCTTGGTTGAAAATAAAATTATAAAAATCAAAGAAATTAAAACCCTAAAGCTTTAATAGTTGTATTCTATACAACATACTCCTCCGTCCTATAATAAACGTTCTAATTTTTTTCAAGTTTGTTTCAAGCATTTTTCACGCACGTAAAAAAACATGTTTGTAGATATTATTTTCTCATTTTTAATGTTTTGTATAAAAATAGGATGTTCAAACTTTTATACAAAACAAAAAATTCGAAAAAATAATATGTACAACTACATTTTTTTTATGCGTGAAAATGCGTGAAACGAACTCCGAAAAAAATAGAACGTTTATTAGGGGACGGAGAGAGTATAATATAGTTATATAATATGAGCATGATTGCAGAAATCAGAAATGAAAACTAATGGGTTGACCTACTAATTCAGAATTAATCTGGGATTAATTCAATTTTTTTTTTGATAATCTAGAATTTTTTAAATAAATAAGAGATTTTTAGGTAATTGTTAAAATATTTATTCGGGATTAATGAGAAATTTTTATTGCATGAGTGTTTGTATATGTTTTACGGTTTACGGTGACACAAATAAGCCGATTAAAAGGAGAAGGAACATGGCCCTCAAATCTTAAGTAAAAAGACCCTCATGTATTAAAAATCCAAGAGCACATAAATTATACAAACGAAACAACAAGAATACAAACATTACATAGACAATTTTGGGTTCACAGCAAATATGACCCCAGGACGGGTGACCTGGTTATCTCCACGGACTGATTTTCTGATCCGATAAAGGTGTACGATCACTATATGTTCCCGAATATTGAAAGTTGGAGTGCATACATCCTCAAGTTTTTTAGCTGAAATTATATTGACAGTACTCCCCGTATGTGTTTTTCCATTCCATGGCTGGAAAGGTTTGGAGTTTAGAAAAATATATATGGTTATTGTTGAAGTTTAATTAGGATTGCATTTTATATTCTTTTCCGTGAAAGACATTTTGTTTTTCAAGTCGAGTTTGGCGATGATTGTATTTATTTCATTACAAGTTGCGAATTAAAGTTCAAACTCGAGTTTAGTTAGTTTGATCCAGAATTTACTTTTAAATATCTTAAATACAAGGGTTCGTGATCTATTCACAAAATTATCGTGTTTGCTCACGTGCCTTCATAGTTACCACTAATTGAACATACTAAATGAGTTATAAGATATTCCTAGTCTGAAAGCAGACCAATTTCAAGTTTATGTCAACTTTTTGGGTTGTAATTGCTATCTTATTGGGGTTCGGTCACACTAACCGTTTGGAACCCACAAATCATTTCGATTGGTGATCGGAATTTCTCCGAATATGTACTTAAATTCATTCGATATGTAAAGTAAGACTTAGATTGGAGTTCGAGATGGGCAATGAAAAGTTTGATAAACAATAGCATGGACTCTTGCTTTTTTACCTTCTTTCATGCGAAAATTGACCAACTTCTTGATCAATTAATTTTTGCTCATGATCCATGTCCCTTATGTAGCTTATAATGTCTTTTTTAGGAGATTAAAAAACCAGAGGTGAGCCACCGGAGAATCAAGCTATTACAGCGAGCGGCTGGAGCAGTATGGAGTCGAGGAGCAACGCAGTAGATTAGATAGAAGAAGGGGTTAGGCTCCCGGTGGAGCAGAGGATACGATTAGCATTTTTCCGTGACACAAAATTACAAATGTGTTTTGATGTTCATTTACAAGATCCCTTTGTTGTAGGCAGATTTCGACCTGCAGCCTCTTACTTCGGACCTGCAGAAGAAGAATACGAGGGTGTTGGTCCCCGATTCACCTCCGGTGTAAGAAACAGTTAATATGATTTTGGGTATGATTCTCGAAACGTAAAAGACCTGTGTTTGTGTTATCAGTATCCAGAAAAAGATGATCCTTAGAGATAGATTCAACCTGTATATATAGTGCTTCCTGTTTGTAACCGAAGGAGGCTTAAGCGGGGGCGGGGCGGACGGGAGCGTGTCCCCCGCACCATAAATGACAGCCGTTTTGAGTGTAGGTACGGGGCTTTCGGATAGACTGGTGGGCTTAACAAGAGATGGGCCTTCGATATGGGCTCGGTCTGGTCCAACAAAATAATGGGCCTCCAACATGTCCCTGGGCTTTGTTCAGAGTATTTCCTCTGGGCGAAGACCAAAATTCGGCCCCTGCTTCGGAACAATGTGCTAGATCCCTCTTCGGGTAAGGACATTGGCAGTTGGGGGGTGTGACGTCACTTTGGGAAACCGTGCCTCTTTAATTTGACGGCTGTCAGGTCTTGGGATTCGAGCTTGCATCCTGGCCGTTGAATTCGAAAAGACCCTGGGTTGTCCAAACGTCTTTTCTTTTCCTTTAAATCCCCAAATGCCACTTCATTCCCATTTTTTACGCAAACAAGCACTGCATTTTCTTCAAGATTTCAAACAAACAGGCATTTTATTTCAACATTGGGTCCGTTATTTCAACTCCAGAATTTCCAAGCCCTCCTATTCCACTCTCGCTTTATCTTCAAAACAGTAAGTAATCTCTTTATCTTTGTATCAGTTTTCATGTTTTGTTTGTAGCGTTGTTCACTACCGTGACTATAGCAGTATAGCAGATATGTATGAGTCCCTTTGTGCGTAGTTAGGGATGCGACTTTCTGGGTTTTGTACTTTTAGGGGAATTATTTCTGGGCTTTCATGATTATTCCGGGTTTAAGGTCCTTTGGGGTCTTTAGATACATCAGAACACTCCGGTCGCCCTGAATCCTTAGATTTTACTCTCTTTAGGTCTAGCCTATGGGCTGCGTTTCGTCTTTATATTCTAGAACATCTTCGACCGATCCTGGCCCCCTGTACTCGGCTATTATCCTTCATATTTTTAGTTTATTTATATTGATTCCGAGTACATGGCTAATTGTCTCTTCATTACCGGATGCAGGGACATGGATCGGTCGAACCCATTTCCGTTTAGTGACGCCGCACTGTACCCAGCGGCGAACCATAGATCCACACTGGCCGAAGAGACGGTCGTTGGATTTTATGAAGAATATCACATTCCAAGGACCCTATGGTTCATTCATTTGGCCACTCGGACGGACCGAATATGGCACAATCCTAAGGTCTTAGAGATGCACGGAAAAATAGCTACAGGTCTCTCCGAAGCAGCACTTAAATGCGGCTTTCGGGTGCCGACGCTACAGCTTTTGAAGCATCTGTTCAAGGATATGGGGATAGCCTTAGGGCAGTTAGACCCAAATAGCTTCATACACATCAACGTGTTTCAAGCACGGTGTATGGCGGCGAACGTGGACCCCCGAACTTCACTCTTTTGGCATCATTATGATTTCCGACGCAACGGGAAGAGTAAGGGCTTTTATACCATTGCCCGAAAGACCAATAGGGTCGCCTGGGCTTCCACCAACTCTAACAATAAGGAGAGTCACACCAAGTGGTTCTTCTTCTCCGGCCCAAAAATCGCCCAATTTGCGGTATGGAAGGATGTAGAGCCGAAGGACCTCGTGATGCCTTCTATTCTGGGGGCTGACACAGAGGATTACAGGAAATTGTGCGAGCTGGACATGGGAAGAGTCCCTCTGTCTCTTAGTCGCGATAAAGATTGGTTGTTCGCCCTCTGGGGTAATGGGGGTAACGGTTTATTTTCTGTCTTGTTTTCTATTTTGTAACTTCTTTTTCCTGGTTTTCCTTCGGTATTTAGACTGATATTTTTATTGACTCGCATTTTTCTGTGTGCAGTGTCTTCTCGTCAGGCTGTGATTGATCGCCGAATGAGAAAACTCCAAGAGGCGAAGGATGCCCGGGAGAGGGGCGAAGCTTCTGCCCAGACGGCTTCTGCAAGTGAGCGGCAGGTTGCCCCATCTCCCCAACAGGCGACTCCTGCTACTTCTCCTCGCAGAGAGCGGGGAAAGGATTCTGAGCCAGAGGGGGAGCTGTTCAAAGAGCCCCGTAAAAGGAATCGGTCGAACGAAGAGGTGGTCAAGACTTATATTCCCCAGTGGGGTGTCTTGGCTACCGATTCGGTCGCCCTGGCCGCTCCCCAGTCGGCTCTTGAGGTGGGACCGGACCTTTGCCGAGGGATGATTCTCCCGGCTGACCGGGCAATATATGAAAAACTCTCGGCGGCGAAGGCCCTCACTGAGGCGATGGGCCTCCTCTCTATGGTGAAGTCCTTTTCTTCTCTTCCTCTTTTAATACTTTTGTCGTTTCCATTTGACTAATAATCTCCATTTTGTTTTCAGGCTGTCCCTCTTATCGCCTCTGCTGCTGACAAGACTGAGGACGATCGTGTCAGGGCTGTAAAAGCTGAAGGAAAGCTCAAAGTGGCGGAGCTGGAGCTGGAGAGGGTTACCGGCCAGGCCAAAGCCTTGGTGGAGGAGAGGAATCTGCTTCGGGAGCAGCTGACATCCCAAGAGAAGCAGATAGCCGAAGTCCATCTTCTGAAGGAACAGTTGGAGTCTAAGACGGCTCGGGTCGGCCGCCGTAATGAGCAGCTGAAAAGCCTTCGTCGTGAAGCTCGTAGGGCCAAAAAGCTTTTGGAGGTGACCGAAGATAGGTGCTTCCAAATGGGCTACGATGAAGCTGTTTCGAAAGCTAGCTCGGTCGGACTAGATTATAAGCTTTTGCTGGAGGCTGGGATGTCGGATCCCGTGACCCGAGAGGCTATAGTCGACGAGCCACCCACTGTTTCTTCGGGTGCCGATGAAGACTTGTCTGATTAATTTCAATCTTTATGTTTTATTTGAACCTGCCTTCGGGCTTTATTCAAACATGCCTTCGGGCTTTTGTAATATTCTACCTTCGGTCTTCAATAGTAGTTTTGTCTTTTGTTTTCTTCAATATTTTGCTTCCCAATTTTATGCGTCTTTGGCACTTCGTTAGCCTTAGCATAATTCACTTTGCTTTTTTCTCTTATGCATCTTCGGCGTTTTATTTGCCTTAGCATAATTTTTCTTTATTATTTTTTATGCATCTTCAGCGTTTTATTTGCCTTAGCATAATTTTTCTTTATTATTTTTTATGCATCTTCGGCGTTTTATTTGCCTTAGCATAATTTTTCTTTATTATTTCTTATGCATCTTCGGCGTTTTATTTGCCTTAGCATAATTTTTTTTTCTCTTCAGCGTCTTTGGTCGTAACCTAGCTGCCCCTTGGTATTTTGAGGGGTTTTATAAATGAGTAAGGTCTTCTTCGGTCGGTGAGATTTTGTGCTCCCGGCCTTAGTCATGTTAAAACAATTGAAATACTAAAACCAGTAGAAGAATTCAGTTCCCAAAATGGGTCCTGATAGTTTAATTTAATGTGCTATAAAAACAAATTATGTAGGCGAACAAGTTGTCGATTTCATAATTTTAATCATATGTTCGTACATCGGACAGACATATACGGTCGCCCGCTTTTAGGTAAATATCTTCAAATTTGCGTGAACCAATACTTTGAAAAGAACATAAAATACCTTTGTTTCCAAAGGTGTTCAATTCTTGCTAGTAACAATATTTTGAAAAGAACAAACATAATAAGGCTGAGGGGCTTACTGATAAAAACGGCGAAGATGTGAAGCGTGCCAGGTGTTTTTGATTGGGCTGCCGTCCGAACGGTGGAGTTTATATGTCCCAGGTCGGACGACTTCTACGACTGTATAAGGACCTTCCCAGTTCGGCATGAGTTTGCCTTGTTTGCCTGGCATGGAAGTGGCTAGCTCTCTTAGTACTAGGTCGCCCACCTGGAAGGATCTCTTTTTTATTTCCGAGTCGTAATATTGGGCTGCCTGAAGTTGGTATCTTACGTTTCTCTGGTGTGCTACCTCACGTTCTTCTTCTAAGAAATCCACATTAGCCTTCAGACCAAATTCATTTGTCTCAACATTAAACACTTGGGTTCGGTATGACTCTAGTCCGACTTCTACTGGTAGAAGGGCATCTGTCCCAAATGCCAGTCTAAAAGGAGTTTCTCCGGTCGAAGACCTGGTTGTCGTTCGGTATGCCCACAAAACCCAAGGTAATTCCTCGGCCCACAAACCTTTGGCTTCGCCCAACCTCTTCTTAATCCCGTCAAAAATTATTTTATTAGCTGCTTCTATCGCCCCGTTACCTTGGGGATGACCGACTGAGCTGAACTTCTGTTGGATCCCGAATTGGCTCAGAAATTTCTTGAACTTGCTCCCAACGAACTGTGCTCCATTATCTGATATACACACCATGGGAATCCCAAACCTTAATATCACCTGTTCCAACATGAATTTCATTGCCGCCGCTTCGGTGATGGCGGAGAGTGGCCTTGCTTCTATCCATTTGGTCATGTAGTCAATTGCAACTATACAATACTTTGCTTGCTTGGTGCTGGTGGGTAAAATTCCTACAATATCCACGGCCCACATGGCAAAAGGGATGGGACTAAGGACCGAAGACATTGTCTCGGGTGGTTGCTTCGGAATTGTGCTAAATAGCTGGCACTGTTTGCATTTTTTGGCGTATTCCGTTGCATCTTCTTTCATCTTCGGCCAAAAGAATCCCTGCCTGAGAATTTTGAAGGCCAAGGACCTCCCGGCCAAATGCTCTCCGCAGATCCCTTCGTGAACCGTTTCTAGTGCCAACTTTTGTTCGTCAGGGTCCAGGCAGCGAAGGAGTGGCTGAGTTGCTGATCTTCGAAATAATCGGCCCCCTACCAAAGTGTAGTTGGCCGACCGATAGCGAATCTTTTGTGCCTCTCTTCGATCTAATGGCAGAGTACCCTTTTCGAGGAATGCCCTGACCGGGGTCATCCAATTAATTCCTTGGTGTATCTCCAGGCATTGTTTTCTATCGATCGAAGGTGTCTTTGCTTCGGTCAGATAGATGGACCCTGTTAAATTGTGAGTATCTGCCGAAGCTAACCTTGAGAGTGCATCCGCCCGACTGTTGTTTTCCCTGGCCACTTGGCTTAACTCAAAGGAAAGGAAAAACTGAGTGTTCTCGCGTACTTTTTGGGCGTAAGCCTTCGTACGAGGATCTTTCTGCCCATACTCACCGCTGTACTGTTTTACCACCAACATTGAATCACTGAAGGCTTTTAGGTGTTTAACTTCTAAACTTCGGGCCAAATCCAAGCCAGCCAGCAAAGCTTCGTATTCGGCCTCATTGTTCGTTACCGGGAAATTGAAGCGGATTGCCTGGCATATTTCGAATCCTTCGGGGCTAGTTAAGATCAAACCTGCCCCATATTTGTTTCCGGCGACCGATCCATCCACAAACAGTTTCCATTTTCCCGGAGACTGTATCAGATGCTCTTCGGGAACGAGGTCTTTTGGGCCGGAAAAGGTGCACTCGATCATGAAATCTGCCAGGGCCTGAGCTTTGATCGAAGTTCTTGGTACATATTCTAGCTCATATTCCCCTAGTTCAATCGCCCATGCCACGATTCTTCCCGATGCTTCTGGCCTTTGCAGTATTTTCTTTAAGGGATGATCGGTTATGACTTGGATTGTTCGCCCTTGAAAATAATGCCTTAGCTTCCTGGAGGCCATTATGAGTCCATAAGCAAACTTTTCGGCATTAGGATATCTGGTCTCGGCATCCTTCAGTATGTGCGAGATGTAATAAACCGGGTGTTGGTTCCCTTTATGCTCTTTGACCAAAACGGCTCCCAGTGTTCGATCATTCACTGCCAAATATAGTTGCAATGTTTCCTTCGGATCTGGTCTCATTAAGAGTGGAGTGTTTACCAAATATTCTTTTATTTCTTCGAAGGCCTTCTGGCAGTTCGGCCCCCACTCAAATGTCTTCGACCCCCGAAGCACTTCAAAGAATGGTAGCGCTTTTTCTGCTGACCTGGAAATGAATCTCCTCAATGCTGCTAACCGTCCGGTAAGCTTTTGAATGTCCTTGATAGTTTTCGGAGCCTCCATATCGACCACTGCTTTGATTTTTTCTGGGTTCGCCTCTATCCCTCGGGCGCTAATCATGTACCCAGAAATTTCCCACTGCGTACTCCGAACGTACACTTGTTTGGATTAATCCTCATGTTATTCTGTCGGAGAGTTTCAAAGCATTCCTGCAGATCCTCTGCGTGGTCCCGCAGGAGGGATTTGACTATCATGTCGTCCACATAGCATTCCATGTTCCTTCCAATCATCTTTTTGAAGACTTTGTTGATCATTTTCTGAAAAGTGGCCCCTGCATTCTTCAAGCCGAAGGGCATTTTGATGTATGCGTATGTGCCATTTGGTGTGATGAATGCTGTCTTCGGAATGTCCTCGGCATTCATCGCAATTTGATGGTAGCCCGAAAAGGCATCTAGAAAGCTGAGGATCTGATGTCCCGAAGTAGCATCTATCAACTGATCAATATTCGGCAATGGGTAGTGGTCTTTCGGACAGTTCTTGTTGAGATCGGTATAATCGACACACATCCTCCATTTTCCGTTTGATTTTTTAACCACCACCACATTTGCCAACCACTCGGGATATCTAATATCCTCGATGAATTTTGCCTCGAGTAGCTTCTCAACTTCGGCTTGTATGACCTCCTGCCTTTCCATGACGAAGTTCCTTTTCTTCTGTTTGACCGGCTTAGCATCACCTTTGACATTAAGACAATGTTTAGCGACCGAAGGGTCTAGGCCAGGCATGTCCTCGAGACCCCATGCAAACACATCATGATATTCCCTGATTACCTTGATGACCTTTTCTTTCAACTCGGGCTCCATTCCTTTCCCAATTTGGATCATTTTTCCCTTCTGTCCCACAAATAGCTCTACCTCTTCGGTTTCCACTGCTGGTTCGGCTATGGGGCTAGAAAGATCGGCCCCAAACTTTTCCAGCTCGATACTAAGCAGTTGGTGACTGCCTCCCACCTCGTTCACTTTCCTCTTTCTTTTTCCTCCTTCGGGGGTTTCAAACTCTTCATCCTTCGCGACATCCTCTAACATTATTATTCGGGCAGCTTTCTGATCGCCTCTCATTTCACCAATCCCATTTTCGGTCGGAAACTTCAGCTTCAAGTGGGGAACAGAAGCCACTGCCTGGAACAGAGACAAGGTGGGTCTTCCTAATATCCCATTGTAAGCGCTTTCCACCCGAACGACATAGAACTTTGCCTCCTTCTTTATCGTGTATGGTGCTTTCCCCAACAGAACGGACAAAGTTATGGTGCCTTCAATCGGCACAGGTTGATTCCCGAAGCCATAAAGAGGTGCTTCGTGGCATGGCTCCAACTGTTCTCCTCCCAGATTCATTTTGAGGTAAGTGTTGTGGTAAAGAATATTTACCGAGCTTCCTCCGTCCACCAACACTCGCCAGACCTTGTTCTCCCCTATAACCGGGTTGATGACAAGCGGGTCTTCGTGCGGCCATATGACATCTTCATAATCATCCTCGGTAAAGGAGATAGGGAGTGGTTGCTTGGCTGCACTAGTCTGATGAAGGTTATACACTTGTCGGGCGTATTTCTTTCGGGCAGTTTTACTATCCCGATCGAGTATGGTTCCTCCAGAGATGGTCCTGACTTCTCCCCTGTACTTCTCTCCGCCTTCAATCGTCTTTTGTTTTTCCATGGACTCTAACTTGTCCCTAAGGTCGCCCACAAACTGGGCCAGCTCTCCATCCTTGATCATCTTCTCGATCAATTTCTTTAAGTGAAAACACTCATCGGTATTATGCCCTTTATCTCTGTGGTAGTCACAGTACTTGTTCTCGTTCCTTCGGTTCTCAGGAGTTCTCATCCTTGACGGTCGAACGAATCCCGGTTTGCCTTTTATCTCATGGAGAATCTTCGAGATAGGCGTGTTTAGAGGTGTGAACACCGCGCTATCTCTATCTCTTCTTCGGTCGGCCCCTTTATCGGGCCTGTTGTCTGTTAACCTGCTCTTAATATCTCCTCGACCCCTTCGGTCGTCCCTTGAGTTGCTCTTCCTGTCTTCCCTGGAATCGTTCTTTCTCCCCTCCTTGTAACCCCCGATCGACTCTATTTTTCTCCTTATTGCCTCACCCCTCACATATATATCATTTAAAGACTTGGGGGGTATATCGTAAAGCGAGGAGCGCAGTTTTTTACCTTTAATTGGGTCAAGACCTGCCGCAAGGAAGCCAGCCGCTTTGACTTTGTCTAAGTTAGTGACCATCCCAGCCTCCTCCTTAAATCGAACCAAGTAATCACCCAGCTCTTCGTTCGACCTCTGTCTACGATGGATCAAGGCCTCGGTGTCCTTCTCTCTTCGACACAAATGGGAATAGTGTCTCAAGAATTTCCGCTTCACCTGTTCATAGGTCCCGATCGACCTTGGCCTTAACGACCGATACCACATGGACGCCGGTCCCCTGAGGTAGGTCTTGAACATCTTACACAGCATGACGTCACAATGCCCCATTCCAGTCATCAGGGCCTCGTATTTCTCACAATGGTCTGTTGGGTCACCCTTGCCATTGAACTCGCTCATTTTCGGGAACTGCCTCCCTGGGGGTGGTCGGAAATCCTCAATCTCTTCAGTCACCACAGGCTCGTGGCTGACTTTTCTTTCGCCAAACATGGCTTTTTCGATTCTACGAATTCTATCCCGCGTGTCCGGTCCTTCATCATCCCCTGAATCAGAGGTGTAGGCAACTTTTGACCGGGACCTTCTTGAGTGCGACTCGGAGTCCCAGGACTCGTCTTCGTCATCTACGTCATCTCTGACCCTCTTCTCCCTTCGGGGCTCAGTCTCCAGGGTTTCCCGAAGAATTGCCTTCTCCTCTAAATCCAACTCCTCTCTTTGGAGCCTTAATGCTTGCAGCCTTAGGCGATAGGCCTCCCTCCTCTTGGCCAATATTTCCGCCTCTTTGTCTTCTTCAATTTCAGGGCCCTTCCCCTTGGCCATCTTCTCCTCCCTCCATCTCATAATTAGTTCTCGTTGTTCTTCGGGAGTGGGGATGGGGCCTTCCTCTCCATCCAGATCAAAGATTCTGGGCTGGGTTGAGGGAGTTCGACTGGTACCGAACCCGGGAGGAACGATACCTTCGTTATCTTTCCCAGTAGTTCCGTTCGTCATAGCTCTTTGTAATAAATCCACAGAATGATCTTCTACGTTCCCACAGACGGCGCCAATGTTGCAGGCAGATTTCGACCTGCAGCCTCTTACTTCGGACCTGCAGAAGAAGAATACGAGGGTGTTGGCCCCCGATTCACCTCCGGTGTAAGAAACAGTTAATATGATCTTGGGTATGATTCTCGAAACGTAAAAGACCTGTGTTTGTGTTATCAGTATCCAGAAAAAGATGATCCTTAGAGATAGATTCAACCTGTATATATAGTGCTTCCTGTTTGTAACCGAAGGAGGCTTAAGCGGGGGCGGGGCGGACGGGAGCGTGTCCCCCGCACCATAAATGACAGCCGTTTTGAGTGTAGGTACGGGGCTTTCGGATAGACTAGTGGGCTTAACAAGAGATGGGCCTTCGATATGGGCTCGGTCTGGTCCAACAAAATAATGGGCCTCCAACAGTAATAAATCCACAGAATGATCTTCTACGTTCCCACAGACGGCGCCAATGTTGCAGGCAGATTTCGACCTGCAGCCTCTTACTTCGGACCTGCAGAAGAAGAATGCGAGGGTGTTGGCCCCCGATTCACCTCCGGTGTAAGAAACAGTTAATATGATCTTGGGTATGATTCTCGAAACGTAAAAGACCTGTGTTTGTGTTATCAGTATCCAGAAAAAGATGATCCTTAGAGATAGATTCAACCTGTATATATAGTGCTTCCTGTTTGTAACCGAAGAAGGCTTAAGCGGGGGCGGGGCGGACGGGAGCGTGTCCCCCGCACCATAAATGACAGCCGTTTTGAGTGTAGGTACGGGGCTTTCGGATAGACTGGTGGGCTTAACAAGAGATGGGCCTTCGATATGGACTCGGTCTGGTCCAACAAAATAATGGGCCTCCAACACCCTTAAGCTTGGGTTTTGTAAGAGTTGCACTTGTCGTTTAGTTTATAATTATAAATTAATCAGGGTACATAATAAAAGTTGCTCTTGACTAGAAAATAAGTAAATTTTAAACTGACAGATCGCTTCTGTCATTATAAAATCTGAATGACGACAAACGCAATACTAATCATTTATGATTAATAAGTTAAATGTTGAACAACTTATTAGCACATTCAATAAATAAAAAACCGTTCGCTAACAAGACATGAAAACAGAAGAGCACAATTTGTATAATTTTGTCTACATCTTTACAACCAACAATTCACAAAGTCGGAAAACATAAACAAACACTCCACTAAAATATTTTACATTTTCTTTCTTTTTTACTTCTTTTCCATTACAAAAAACCGTCCATGTTACTAATAATTTACCGGGACACAAGAAAAATAAGCCAGGTTGTAAAACATGAGAGTCTATGTCTAGTTAGAAAGATTCGAACTCGAAACCTCGTGTCCGAAAGAGATAAATCTTTACCATTAGGCATTTTCACGGCTCAACATCGTAATTTGTTACCTTCGAAACATAATTATTGACCAATGCAAGCGCATTGCTCGTGAGTTGCATCACTTTCTCCGACCGAACACAAACATTCTTCTTCATCGGCCCCTCACTAATTTCCTCGAATCCATCCGTGCACGTATCCTCATTCGTTAACGCAGCACTCATATACGTCTGCACATTGCTCAGCTGAAACCTAAGGGACTCACCCTTGCCATCGAGCAAAAACATTTGTTGTAGCGAGTCTCGTATTTGCTCTACAGCATCACTAAACACCGAGAAGCAGTCACGCAATGCGGATGCAACTCTCGGCTCAGTGACTTCGTCATCAGCTTTACGAGAAAGGTTGGATACGTAGTTAGCCATGCGCTTGGCCCGGTTAAGGCTCACGCCTACCGCGGCTCGGGCTAATAAGGCAGGGTCTTCTTGTATGTATTCGGCATAACGATAAAGAGACTTAAAGCAGAGCTCAGGGTAGAGCGTTGTTCGACAACTATTACGGATGAAAAACAAGTTGGTGGCAGCTACATTGGACGGAGACGGGGCGATATTGTGTGGAGTTGCGATGGCAACAACTACATGGAGGTGGAAAAATAAGGCTGTTGAAACTAGGGATAAAATGGTAAGTGTGAGATGAGTGTCCATTGAAGCTTGCACAAAGTGGAAGTGAGAGAGTTCTTGAATCTTGAGCTTAAGTTCTTGGGAAAAGTTTAGTGAAGGAATTAATTTATATATAGGCTTGAGAGTTTAAGAAGTGTAGTTGACCATATTACCCTCCTAAATAAAATGATTAGGATGTTTGGTTAATTATTACTCTATGTCCCTCTCATTTCTTTACACTTTTTTTTTGGTACGTCTCTCATTTCTTTACGTATCAAAAATAGTAATCTATACTCTTTATTAATAAGCAAAACAATGTGAAAATGGCGCGCGGTACTAAAGTACCAAATTTGGTTATCACTTAACCCGTGTTCGATTCCTCGCAACTACATAATTATACATGATTTATTTACTTTAAATTATTTAGCTTCATCCAGGGTTCGAATCCTTACAACTACATAATTATACAAGATTTATTTATTTACTTTAAATTCAATAGTTTCATACAAGATTTATTTATTTACTTTAATTTCTTTAGCTTTATGCACAGTTCGATTGTCTATAACTACATAATTAAATAGTTATTTATTTATTATATATTTTTATCATTCAATTCTCGAGAAATACATTTTTAAATAATACTTATTAATAATTTATTAATACTAATATTTTAATATCGACTTATACTTGGTCCGTGCTTGACACGGGTGATAAGCTAGTATTTTATAATATAAAATTCACTACTTTTCTCCGTCCATTTTATACATTAAATATTGATTGGTCCAATCACTTTACTCATTTTTCTTACTTTTTTCTATTAATTTACATTTTTTTTAACCTCCGTCCCCTCAATGTAAAGAATCGAGAGGGTACGGAAGGAGTATGATTGTTAATTGTGATTATGTTCTACATTTCGGAGGGCACTATGGCCCATGCTCCCCGTTTTTTATCTTCTTTTTGCACTAACATGAATGATTAATTGAGAAGCATATCGAATCGTTATGATGTAAATTTGTTTCACAACTTTAAGTACAACATTAGGTAACTCATTTTTAATCATTGAAATCAATTATCCAGATTCTGTATGCGGCAACGGTCAAGTGAAAACCAATTCACATTTTTTTGTACCGCGCGTGATTTTCGAATTTTTATTTCGATATTAACTTACTGAAATGTTATTCGATGCAAGTCAAATTTAAGTTATGCAAAAGCACTAAGAGTCTAAGAATGTGAAAGGGATATGTGATTGAGATCGATCTACTCCTTCACTACGTGCAAAAATACATTGATTAATGGATGTAGTTTAGTGCCTTAATTAGAATTAATTAAGAACAATTCTGTAGACACGTGTTCGATAATATAAGATAAGTGAGTTGGAAGTTTGAGCCACCTATATATTCCCTGAGAAAGAGATTATAAAATGTTGACAAAAGTAGATGAAAGGAATTAAGTAGCATGCTCATGGATGACATCCTAAAAATCGGCTATTAGTGGGGTGTTAGGTACGGGCTTAATTAGTGCTGTTCCGCCCGTGTAGTTGGTTGGTGGTGAAGAAGTCTGTCATCCTCCTGCATAAATTCAGTAGTACAGAATTAAATCGTATCGAATTAAGTATCGAAATTTGTTTTGATTTTATAGTATTCAAAAATTTGCAAACTCAACATGTGATATATGATGAAACATGCATTAACGTTCCCATGTAGCAGGTGGATATAAGTGTGACGGGACATATTAATTCTCCTTTTTGTAATGAGTAGAGATGACAAAATAATTCGATTCAACGTATATTCGATCTGAAATTTAACGGATTGAATTTGAATTTTAAAAAATCAAGTCGATCCGACGCGATTGTCATCCTTATTAACGAGGAGTCCAACTAGAATAACAACGGACATAAATCAACCAAGCTGGTCTGATAAGTTAACCGTTCTTCAAGTGTAATAAGTGAGTGCGTACATTTGATTTTCTCTACTACTAGGCACTAGCACTACATTTGCCGTGTCTAAATGACTTGGATAAATCTTCAGAGGATGTCGACTATAAATTCGAAGATTTAACTTGCAAGGCGAGTAGGCATGCGAATTGAGGTATGATTGCATTATAAGCCATATGGTGGAGCTCATGATTCTCTTCCATTGACTTTTTTCCTGTAGGGTTGACTAGTGTTTACTTGTTATTCTAAAAATTTATATTTTTATTAATATCAAGCTGATTTCCAGTTGCCAGAAGCGTAAATAGCAATCTGAACCTTCAGATTTGTACCCCAACTTTCATTCAATTGTAGATTTTCGAGCGTAATACATGGCCTGAATATTAGCAGCAGCAGACAGATTGCAAGATAAGGGCTTTTAAGCATATAATATGGCAGTTTAGCTAGACAATTCTTAATAAATGTAATTCTTAAGAGTTACGTCAGGAAACCAGAATTTTTGTCCATAAAAATCTACATAATGACGTGTTACTATTGACTTGACAAATTAAAAAATTTTAATTGATAGAGATATTGTGAATGCATATAGATCAATTTATTTATTATCTATACAACCAATGAAATGAAGACACATGGATTATGGTAATTTTTATGGGAGCTTTTTTATGTTCCCTATCATTTTTCCTTAATAAACATCCAAAAGTTGAAGGTATTTTGGGATCTTCAAGTCGTTTAAAAAAAATATGTATATTGGAATATAAGAATCGAACCAACACGCCTGACATCTGCAATACCTGCAAGATCATACGAATACCATTTACTCACTCTAAAAGGGATAGATCTCACTTATGTTCAAAGGATAATCGAACTTATGTGAACACCATTCACTCACTTTAAAAGAGATAAATCTCATTTATGTTCAAACGATAATCGAACTTATATTAGTTTTATACAATTATACATAACAAATTTACAAATGTAGTTTGATACCGTACGGATCATGATGCCTCCATCAAAGTTATGGTGTTCAACAAAATAGAAATACCGAATTGCAAAAACCAAATTTGTGTGAGAATGCAAAGAGAATGGACCTGAAAAAGAATGCCACTTCGATAGAGTTATACAAGAAAACGCACATGAAAATGCATAATATATGCACGATGAAACACCGTCCAGACCCAGTGCCTGTGGATAGATATTCCAAGTCGTCTCATTTGTCTATTAGCTATGCTTATATTGGGGACCGGTACTCTTCAACTGAACTGAGAAACAATTTAGGGGGGTGTATTCAACTGAGATTCTGCTTGATTTTTATTGATTCTCAAAATCCACAGGTATTCGTTATGGATTATAAACAATCTTTTAAAATTTGCAGGTATTCATTTTAGATTTCAAACAATTCAATCATATCTTCGGGTATTCAATTAAGATTAAAAAAAATCTTTCAAAATCTGTAGATATTCAATCAGGATTTCAAAAAATCAAATAAAATCTTAGGGTATTCAAATATCAACAGATTTGCACAAGTCATGGATTTTGATTGATTTATGTGATATTTTATATGTAAAATGAGCAACGTGAAATCTGTTGCTGCTACACAATATTTTGATGGATTGATAAATTATAACAGATTTGTGTGCAAAAAATCAAAAAAATTGAAATAAAAAGATATGATATACCAGTATTTATACCTCACACACATCTTCTTTCTTTCACCGGGTGTTCTGGGCTGGTCTCTGTAAGGTACATACGCTTTTCTTTTTCATTTGCTTTCTTCTTTATTTGCATCATTTATCTATAGGTATACGACCATGTTGCATATATATGCTTTTGTTAATACCTGCCTACAATACATGTTTTTTGTTATTTAGTAGAAATAGCACTTCACAGAGGTTTACGATATTTAAAGTTGCACCTCCATTTTCACTTCAGATACAAGCAGAGTTGGTATTAGCTTGTGCTGGCATACATAATTTTCTTCGAAAAGAGTGTCGTTCCGATGAATTTCCAATTGAAGTAGAAGATGTCCAACCTTCCGACATGGATGATGGTGGTAATGATGGATCAAATTTTTCGAGCCAACAACAACAAAGGGCCGAAGCTAATACTTGGAGAGCTAATATTGCTAATTCCATGTGGAATGATAGGCCTCGTATTGTGACAAATGAAGAGGATGATGATGATAAATATAATGAGAACGAGGAACACGTGGATGACGAGGATTAGATAAATAATCGTATATTTTGATTTTTTCGAATCTGTTTTTTTTAAAAAAAAAAATTGTTATTCGAATCTTTTTTTTTTTAATTTTTTTTTTTGGACTATATTGGTTTTGGACTATGTTGGACTATTTACATATATGTTGTTAAATTTTTAATTGATGACATTATAAAATAAAAAATATTAAAAGATCAATCCCGTAGAATTTGTGGGATTTTGTTCAATCCACAAAATTCTTGATAAATCAATCCATCAATATCCAACAAAATCAACATGGAATTTAAAAATTCTGCATAGAGTCTATTACGGATTTTAAACAATCCGTGAATTTACAAAATCTTTTAAAATTCATGGATTATTATCACTCAAATAAAATCTCAGTTGAATACACCCCCCTTAGAGCATCTCCAATGGTACTGGCTAAATTGGTTAGCTAAAATAAGATAAAATATTGATTATTTAAAATTTATCGAACCTGTAGGGTATTGTGCTCCAATGGAGTTAGCTATAATAATTGGTTATATTTTAAAAATAGTATGTTATTATTATTTCAGATCGTTAAAAATAGAATATGTTATTTTAATAAGGCAATAGATGATGTGGAATATTGCTACAGGTCCCTAGTGGTTCAGCAAATATAACCAACGTAAGGAGGTTGGCTAAATTTTTTGCTAAAAGGAATGGACCATTGGAGTGCATCTTTTTTTACATAATCTTTATAATTCGTAATTATGACATGTTAATTTGAATTTTAGCTAAGGGGTTGCTCCCATTGGAGATGCTCTTACTCTATTATTATTGGCTTATAGCTGAACAAAATATTATATTTGACCTTATTGTAGGGATTAGAATAGATTGATGTCCATTAATTTTTCAATAGGAGTAGTTGATTACGAAAGAAGAAGTTTGTGTCAGGGATGATGAGCATATAAAGTGATAATCAATCGAAATCGAACTTTAAAGACTGCACCATAAGATCATACCATACCATATCTGATTTTGTACTTACTTTTTTTTTTTTCAAAAATCGCAAAATGAAAACAGCATCGAATATTATTTTAAATTTTATGTATTTTTTTTTTCATGACTTTGGTTTATCTGAAAGTGTTTTGTGAATGTAATACTAGTAAAGTTGTGACTGATGATCAGGAAGGCAAAAGGCAAACTTTTGACCTGATTAATTACCATTTACCCGCACCGCTTAAAGTCGAAACCATAATCTGAAACTTAACCATATCAACCGATTACAATGGCGGTTTTAAATCTTTTAAAACTACAGTTTATTGATTTTTTTGCGAAACCACACCTTTCTCATCCTAGTTGGTATTAAGAAGCTAACCATCAAGAATGCGGAGGGTAAATATAATCATCAAACCGAGAAGCAAAAGAGCTTAGCAGCCATCTGGGACGAAATAAAAAGTTAAAAAAAAAGAATGACAGCTGTGGGATTTGAACCCACGCCCTTTCGGACCAGAGCCTAAATCTGGCGCCTTAGACCACTCGGCCAAACTGTCGGATGAGTTATGAAAACAATCACCTAGTACATATCCGTAGCTAGTGAAGTCCATATCTGCTGCAACAGTACTATACTGTCATTTATTAAGTATGTTATGTAGCACTTTGCATATTCTAAAAATGCTTGAATCTTACTCATTTTCTGATTTTCAAATAAATTCATAATCTACTAGAGTTTACTTTCACAGAAAATGACATTGCATCATCATATCATATTAGTTTATACTAACTGATAACCCGTGCCAAGCACGGGCTGAGATTAAAATAGTAATCGAATTTGGATGAAATTCAAAAAAATAAATTAAATCAATAATTTTTTAAATTACGTAGTTATAGAGAATCGAACCAGGGGTGAAAACAAAGAAATTAAATCAAATAAATAATTTTTGTTTAATCATGTAGTTGTAGAGAATCAAACCCGAATTTTGTGTTAACCAAATTTGGTAATTTGATACCGCACATCATTTTCACATTATTTTGCTTATTAATAAATAGTATAGATATCACTAATTGTATCCTGGTACAGAAGCCATGATCTTCTATTACCTATTATCCATGAATTCTGTATTTGATTCCTTTGATGTTCATATAAAAGTAAAGTTATAATAGTATTGCTGACATTGTCCAAGGTTAGATGACAGATGAACTTCTTCTACTATAATCTGAAGGAATGTCAATACAATTTCCTATTCAAGAGACGCACAACTGATGTCCGCACATTCGTATTTTATGCCAATGAAGTGTTAATATTTGGAACAACTAAACCTTAATCATTTAATTATCTAAAAAACTTGCAATCATTTACTGTATTAATTTGTTTAAATCTGACAGCAACGAATGAAGCAGAATCAAATTGAAAGTAATAATGCAAGTACACCCTCGAAATTTGATATGGATTCCCTATATATGCATCTCTCAGGTGCTATGCCTGTGCCTGCTACACCAACCATGCACTACACTTATCCTTCGCCTTGGTCTACCGGCCTTTGCGAATGCTGCTCGGACATGTCAAGCTGTGCGTCTAATTACATATTTTGCACTAATCTACTTTCATTAATTATGTATGCACATGTATAAACGCACATTTTAGTAATTATGTTGCTAATTTTTTTTTTGTAAATTTGTTCCTTGAAGGTTGCTTAACATGGTGCTGTCCATGCGTCACTTTTGGTCGGATTGCAGACATTGTAGATAAAGGATCACCAGGTGGTCATACACTCACACATCCGTCTACTTGACCATTTATACTAGTATTTAATCGTTACTTCATTAACTAAGTTTGTTAATTGAAGGGTTACCGACATAAATGAGCTTGTGCAGATTGTTGTATAAGTGGATGCCTATATTTCTTAACAGCAATAATCTATTCCTGCGTGTACAGGACTAAGATGAGGGAATCTTTGTTGTTTTCGTGGTATGTATAGGATGGGACGGAAATAAGGGAAGACAGATTCGTGAAGTTGGCATGACTATTCCAGTGTCACCCGCAAATACGACGAGATAAATATGAACAAAGGCAAAGGATTAATCATGTGGTGCTTAAGAAATCTGATCTCTTTCGCATAAGTACTCTTAATTACTTGAGAAAAAAGTACTTGAAAAATTGTGTTTCTACCAAGGACTTTGATTGATATATTGAGAGATAGAGTTTCATGTAAACATCCTCACGGAGTGCTGTTCATCCAGATGGTTTGTGTACATGAGGTGAAATTGGATTGTAACGAATTGCGAGTGTGATTGTGAGTGATAGTTTTTCGTCCACATTCCGGGCTTCACAAATTTAGTAATTTGCTAGAGGCACATTACATAGTTAGATTATCCGTTCTTCCATGTTGATATTTGTATGCGCACGTCTGCAAAGTTATGAAACTTAAATGCAGACTACTTCAGTACAGATCATCGATCATCATCATATATCTTCAATTTGTTATTGCATGTTTATAATATAAAATATTTAACATGCCAACTAATCTGAGGCTCATTCAGTTTTCTAGTACACTTGAATGAATTGTGTGCAAAAATGGTACACAGATGCCGGAAAATACAAAAATGGTACAGGGCGCCATCTCATGTGAAATTTTCTGATGTGGCGACCCCTTATTTTAATTTTTTTTTCATTCTCTGCTTTTGCTCCGGTTGTTAGTTAGTAAAAATAATTTGTTACGTAGTAAAATTTGGTTGTGAACAATCGATTTTGAAGGATTACAAAATGTACTTGCAAAATTTTAATTTTAATTTTTTCTTTTGTAAATTGAACTTCAAATGTTCTACTTTGCTACTAACCAAAAAATGGGAAAGAATATTAAGTGCAACTATATAAAATTTTGGTCCAAAAATGAAGACTACACAAAATTATAATTTATATAGGCACTTTTATACAAGGAAAATTTATGAAAATAATGATAATAATGATAATAATGCAAGTTTTCCAAAAACGACTATAACAAAACTTTTATAGTACTCAACATCTGGAAGCATGATAATAATGCAAGTTTTATGTTATTGTTGACGTGACTACACCACTTTTACATTTTCAGAGCAATAATAATATCAACAATTGTATTCTGATAGCATGACAGCTGAAAGCTTCATTTTTATTTTGACGTGACTAGACATCTTTTTCATACACATTTGAGATTGCATTATTTCTGAAAAAGATGCCAATTAATACAAAGCTTGAATTTTCTGGAAAAGATGAGTGGTTATTTCAGAAAGACATGACAACTCCACTTTCCAGTAGGTTATATACTTGACGCTTATAGCTTCATTCAGTGCCTATTCCCTGGTTTGGAATACAAAAAATGGGTGAGTACGAGTGTCGTGTTTGGTTGCTTGTTGAAAGAGATGACGACTACTGTAGGTTAAAACGAAGCGATCCAAAAGAGTATTTTGCAGGCATTCGTCGAGAATGGGCCTATAGGCGTGAGGAATCCGAACGATTGAGAAATCACCTCATTCGTATTGGTGCAAGGGTTCCCACTCGTGATTCGCTTATCATGTATCCTGCTTCCGGGGAATGTGGCAATTGGAATAAGTATAGGAAAAGAGTCATTGGTGCTGTGTCACAGATACGATTTGAAAATAATCTAATGTTGGTGCGTAGAGGTCGTCAGTATATGTATCAACTTGCCACAGATTCCGTTCGTGCTATGGGCAGAGAGCTCACAGAACGCGAGCAATATCATCTTCAACATAATCCGAACTATGTCTCCGATGGAGCCATATCCGACGAAACGGAAGTAGAGTGATTTGCGTATTATGTATTGTTATATTGTTGTCTTTTAATTATGACCAAATATTCTTATTTTGTATTGTTGTATCGTGAGTACCCTATTAATGTATGAATTTGGTATTTATGATTACTCTTTTTAGTAGTTTGATGAAAGATCCACTATAATAAGAACATGCACATCACAACAATACATAAACAACTTAATCTTCATGATCGTCCTCATCTGTTTCCTCATCCTCATCATCATCGTAATACTCATACTTGTTCTGATTCTCATCATCATCATCATCATCATCCTCAATTTTGACTTCATCCCCGGAGTCAGTTATTTGTTGTATGTTGAAACTTTGCATAAGTTTTTCCATCTCATACTCATGGTGATATGCTTGCCTTGTTATATGCTTTTTAAGATCTTCAATAATAATTGCTGCACGCTCCTCCAGTGGTTCTTCAATCCAACGAATGTATCCACATCCATTGGATCAATATGGACAGTTGACGAACCTTCTTCTAGCATTGGACCCGTACCAGCACATCCTTTCAACCATCAACTTGTTGCAAAAGCAAATATCCGGATCATGAACGTTAGACATCTTAATTCTAAGAAACAAGTGGTAGATATATTTGAAGTATTTGGTTGAAGAAGTAATGACAGAGATGAGTATTTATATAGGCTTTACATGTAAATTAGTACATATTGCGGAGTTGATCTCGTGACTACAAGACTACTCATCTTTTTATTTTTTAGAGCTTTCCAGTGTTTTTTTAAAATTTCCAGACACTACAAAGCAAAGTTGCTGACACTGCAAAACATTAAAGACGGGTGATCACATCAACTTTAAAATAAAGTTACAAAGTTGAGTTGTCACCTCACATCCTACAATTTGCAGGCAAAAATAATGCACCTGTATTATTGTTGTGTAATATTAATCAATACATTTTTCCTATAAATAATTCTTCTCTCTTATGCATAATAATAGTTTTTCTATCTTTTCTTTAAGTCAGTTTGCATCAAATGGATAAGGGAAAGAGGCCAGTCAGTTCGGGTTCGGAAAGTAACGATAGGGCCAAGTATGATCATAAAAAATTCCTTGTTTATAATTTAATTCGAATTTTATAATTTTTAGCTATTTTTTGATTAAAACCTATTAATTACTAGTATGAGTTCAAATTTTATTTATTTATAATTTAATTCGAATTTTATAATTTTTTTAGCTATTTTTATAACTTATATTTGAAATTTTATAAGTATTTTATAATTTTTTTCAAATAATTTTCTATTATAGATTTGAATAATAATTCATAATTTATTTAAATTGAAATTATAATATTAATTCTAGTAATATTACAAGGTTTTATATCAAATGTAAGATTTCTTGAAGTACATTATTATAGTCATCGGAATGTGTGCCTTATCTATCCTGCATGCTGAAACATATAGATTTTCAAACAGTATAAAATCTTATCTTTTTATCAACAAATCTATCCTACTGGCTTTGTATTTATGTACCTACAAACATAAACATTTTCACAACGCATAGAGATATACGTTGTTATAATTTGCATATGTATGTTTTCCACATATCTATACCTTCTAGTAGTACCTTGTTAAACGTTAGTTACAGATTATATTTTGTTAATATATGTTGTATGCGTTTTAAATTTAGGAAAATGGACGGTTGTGTGAATGTGAATTTCTTTTGGGGTGGAAACATAATTAGGCAAGATGATGATATAACATATTCCACAGATCCAAAATGCATGCGTTATGTTATGTTCAGAACAAGTTTTGAAGATTTCAAGGGAATTGTTTATGAGGTTATGAACATAAGTCGGAATCATTGGAATGTGAAAATAAGTTATAAACATCCAGAATTCGGTATCGGTAATGTCGTTAAGCGATATTTCTTAGGTGTTATTACTTCTGACGGGGATGTCAGTAGGTTGTTCAGTACCCCTCGGACAATGCAGATGGGTTGGGGTGATGTTTCCGTCTTCATAGAGGCCGAAAAGATTCAAGTGGAGTGTAACACCCCCAGATCCGGGGTCAGGAATCTGGGTTGTCACGCTCCATCAATATACAATACCTGCATTACTTACAACATTCTAATAATATAACTCCAAAAGACCCCAATCACTTACGCGCACACACACAAGTTATAGCCTTGGAAATGAGCAACAATAAGTAACATTTGTTATTACAAACCAAATGTACTATCCAGGATCTCATCTATTATTTACAACCTCTACCTGAAGTTAATAGACCTCACAATTCTATACAAGGTTTAATAATACAAACCTATTCGAAAACAATTCTTACTAACTCAGTCTACAACTGTTCTGCTAAATCCGACAGTATCCATCTTGCTGAACTAACTCAAGGGTGGTCTCTCCATTCCCTTGCTCTCGTAACACGAGGTGAATCGACAATGTTTTCTTCATGCTGAAAGATTTAATAAAGCAAGAATGAGCTAATAGTGCTCAGCAAGAAATCTATCCCAGTTTAAATCTTTAAACCTTTTAGGAAGATAATCCATATGGGATCAAAGCTTTTATCACTACTAGGGTCTAACCCCAAAATAGTATACAGTTCAAAATACTGTATGACCTATAATCATACTCAAATACTTTTCGTAATCATTTGGAAATCCTTGGTATCAGTATGATAACCCAAGACTCAAAACATATCTTTTTAAAATAGATATCAAATATTGGAATCAAGGCTTAAAGCCTATTCATTGATTCAAAACACTATACAGTTCAATGTACCGTATATCTTAAATACCTTTCCAACATATATACTCACATATCTATTTAGATATCTCATACTGTTCAAAATACTGTAAAATATCAGTAATGAACACCGTTTATAAAAGAAGCAAGAATGAGAACTATAGCTCGACAATCAGATATAGCTACATAATCAGATATATGTAAGCTTATATCATAAAGGAAAACCTTTAAACTTCATTCGTATACAGAATGATATTTTCTTATTCTTTTCGTCAAAACATGCCACACAGTACGACTACTGTATGAGATAACATCATTACTCATCACTGTCATATTATCAGTAACTCAGCGCCTAGGCTTTTGTTAAAATGTGCAGCACAACTCCAATTGGAAGAAAGGGAACATACTGGAACACCCGATACACGGTGATCAGCCGTTGTATCGTAACTTTTCTTTTCTACTAGTAGAAGGACGACTTCCTGTTCGGTTATCACCCTGACCGCATATGGGCCATTGTACAAAGAGATCACTACCTCGGCGCCTATTTCGTCACCGGGAAAGCCTTAGCACTCAAGAGATCACTACCTCGGTGCCTATTTCGTCACCGGGCAAGCCTTGATAAATTTGGCACTACCCCGGCACCTATTTCATTGCCGTGTAGGCCTTTCCAATTCCCATGATGAAAAACATTAATGAAACGGAAATCGGAATTTGATTCCATATTTCCCAAGTACGAATACTCGTCAAAACTTTGTAACCGTTTAGAACACCTTACTCCAGAGTAATTGAAAGGAGTAAGTCAAAGTGTGGGTTGACATTAGTCAACGAGACTACCGATGATTACTACGTATTTTGAAATCATGACCAGGGAGTTTATTAAAATTTCAGAGTTCAGCGAGTTTGAAATACTCTACTTGAATGGGGGAGCCATCCCCTAGTTATAAGTATTCTAGAGGAACAGTGGAAGTAAAACTCTGTCCTCGAATTCTTGAACTAGATTCCCAGTTTTCGATGAGTTGGAAAATACTAACCGCATTTAATTACCTTTAACTATCTTAAGATAATAGTTGGGAATCTCTATTTTAATACCTTTTCTGAAAATCAGAAATTTATATTTTTGTGTAAATAATAGAACCTTTAACCATATAATAAGGTTCTATGATTTTAAATCATATTTGGAATCTTTAATAAATACCCAAATAATAAATATTAAATTATTATTCAATATAACTACTTAAGTGAATATTCAAAATAATATTCACTTAATTAAATAATAATCAATTAATAAATATTGAATTATTATTCAATATAAACACTTAAGTGAATATTCAAAAATAATATTCACTTAATTAAATAATATTCAATTAATACTTATTGAATTATTATTCAATATAAAACACTTAAGTGAATATTCAAAATAATATTCACTTTAATTAAATAATATTCAAATAATATTTATTATAATATTATTTAAATATCTCACCTTAAATATCCCATAATATAGATATTGGAATATTTAATAAATCTTTAAAATATAACCGTCCCTGGAAGCTTCCAGCTTTTGGCAGTAGTTTAAAATAATTTGACTCCCGGTCTAAGTTTTAAAACCATCGTACAAGTACTCTATACTTAGAGTCTTTAACCTTTAACCTTGGTTTATATCTAGTACTTATCTAGCATATAAACCTTATACCTTATACAACTTTTTACAAAGCGAAAACAGTTTTACGTTATTTCACAGCATTAAGCAGCATATATAGCAATACCACAACATATATCACAACAACATCATTATATAGTATAGGGTTTGAAAACTTGCATGCATCTATCATATGCATACATCACATCTCATCATTTTTAATACCATCACATCTATATACGATGTGAGGTTTGAAAGCATGCATCTAACATATGCATATAATACATTTGAAAGCATGCATCTATCATATGCATATTATCATAATATTGTACTTTAAAATACAGCATGGGATGAGAAAACTTGCCTCGGGTCCTTGGTTGTTAGGGGTTCAAGAACTTGCCGCAAATCTATAAACAAAGAAATACTCGATCAGTCCCCTAACGTAATCATTCGCTCATAACACTCATTTAAAGTCAAATATATGTTAAACACATCATGTAGTCATGTTATTCCTCAACAAGGTTCGTGTTTTAATCGACTCGAAATAATCCTTTATCTTAGTCACAATGGTTGGTCAAAGTAGTACCCTAGAGTTGACTTTTCATAGAGTTACTATTACGCGACTCGTACTCTAACACTTTTAATAAATCCGAAAACTCGTATTTAAATACGAGACCACTTCTAACATCATCTTGAGTATTTGTAATATTTATCATAAAAGTTTCGATCTCAAAACAGGGGTTTAACTTGGTGAAATGTATTTTCAAACTTGGATGAGCTACGGAAAGTTACTATTCGTACGTCTTTCACTAAAATGCTCATATCTCCTTAACCGTTAGTCGAAATGACACACCGTTTTCGCGTGCGCGATCTAGGGAAAGAATAGAACAAAATGCTTGAACATGTTTTTCTGCTTAAGGGGATCAAAATCCCGAAAGCAGCAGGTTTTCGGCAGTGGAGTGCAGAACCACTTTATAAAATCGACATTTTAACATTTTAAAATCGAAAAATTATCTTTTTAACACGAAACCTTCTAGGTTCCTTTCCTAACTGTCCATACTAATATCCATTTTAATATCTCGACCCAAGTCCATTTTTAAAGGGCTTGATCACAATCTCAAAGTCCATTTTTAACTGTCCATACTACTTAGTTACGCGAGACCGCTTTCACTAAAACGGATGTTTCTCCTAAACAATCGAAACGATACGATTTTTTCGCTAAAATAAACTATGAAACAGAGTCTACATGATCATGGTCAGAAACCCTCATTGTTATGCCTTTAAGGTATTCGTGATTTCTGTCAAATCTTTCTAAGGAAAATCCGACATGGTAACGGCGCTTAAACGCGATTCCCGTGTTTTAAACACTCAAATCAACCACCAATCAACAATCAACCAACCACCAATCAAACCTCAAGTTAATACTACAAGTTTTCTGCCCAAACAAGTTCATACCAATACTCACAAGTTCATCCATCAAAATAATCACTAAACAATCACTATAACTAAGGATTCAACTTTTAATCCATACTATCACTAAACATCATCAATCTTAGCAATATAATCAAAGTATAATAAAAAGGTGTGAGAGGTTTATACCTTCCTTGATATTCAATATGGACTAACAATAGCTTGTATGCTCTCCCTTGATCCTTAATCATCCTTAACAAACCTTAAAATCCAAGAACAAAACAAGAATTCATGAGTTTTACTATTCATGCCTCAACTTTGAACCAATATTTAACCATTCTACACTTCTTTGATGGCCATGAAAATTTGAACGTACCTTGGTTATATATTTAGGGAGATATGGTCCAAATTTGGAAATTTTAGGATGAGTAGATTTGGAGTTATGAAATTTTCTTTCCATCATGGTCAAGTTGGGCAGAAATTCTGAGAAATGAAAGAGATGGTTACTTGCTTGGTTTTTCTTTTCCTTTCGTTTGTCTAATAATGCTAATTACCAGCCATATAATTTGTGTGGTCTTTAACAAGTTTTGTCACCAATGACAAGCCTCTTTTTGAACTTTTGGTGGTGGTGAAAGTGGTGACAAGGTGGTGATTCATCACCTTGTCATCACTTGGTCATGCATATGTCACTCCTCTGCATCATGCTTATGTCATCATTTGTATCCTCAATACTCTTATATATTGCACTTGATGATCTCATATAATACTCCTCCTTTGGTTAGGGTTTAATCCACAATTTGTTACGCTTTTGTTTCGCGATAGTTTCAAGTGGTTTTAAAAACGTTTCTCTGTACCAAAGCTAGGGGATACTTTCTTGATCTTTCCATTTCCTTGGTTTAATATATGGTCTTAGATTTCTCACCTTGGTTTAAGGTATGATCATGGATTTCTCATCCTACACACATTCTCAAAACGATCAAATCAATTCTCCCTTGATTGTTCGATGAATAGTGATCAAAATTTAAAGTTGGAATCTCCTGATTCTGATCGCGTTTACATTCTTTTATTCTTCCTATACATCAATAATATAACCTCGAAACATTCATTCCATATCATCCACATAGGGTGGTCTGAAAAAGTTTCCATCAGCAAATTTACTATTCATCACATTTACTATTCATCAAATTTTTTTTAACTAAGTCCAAAAATTGGGGTTATTACATGGAGGACCCGTACTCATATGCTTATGGTACTCATTCTCAGCCTACCCAACGAAGTTACCAACAAGACTATGGGATGAGCAGCCAGTTTCCCGAATTCGGAACAACGGGATGGTCAAACTCTTTTTTCGGTGGAGGTTCCAACAGTGAAGAAATTTTTCAGGGATATGCGGGCGGTTCTAGTAGCCAAGCAGTCCAACAAAGCCATCATGGCGAAGATTCTCAAATGCATGAATTTTATAACCGTACAAATTATGTGGAACCGTCTCCACCACGACATACAATGACGGGTAGAGAGTTGGCCCACATAGATGATAATCCTCTTGAATTTAATGTTGAAAGTTCAAGCAGTGACGAGTCCGATGATTTATACGAGGACGACGAAGATGATGTATCGGATGAGGACGACAAAGAGGTATTGAGGAGCCATGTCCCGACAACAACGTGGTTTCAGACGGAGGAATATTCACCGGTTGTATTAAACAACCAAGCTGGAAACTACCTTGCTCTTACTGAAGATACAGAAGATCTTTCTGTTGGTCGAAGGTTTAATAACAAAGAAATGTTAATTGATGTTGTGTGACAGATCCACATTCGTACCAATCAGATGTACATCGTGTGTAAGAGCAATCGGGAATAGTTTATTGCAAAGTGTCACGTGGAAAATCGTCCTTGGAGAATGAGAGCCACGAAGAGAAGAATCCATGTATTGTTCGAAATCACAAAGTGCACGGAGCACACTTGTTTGGTTGATCTACCTGCGCAGGATCACAGAAAAATCTCTACAAAATTCATTGCAAATCTTATTAAACCACATGTAAGTTACCTATGTGCAACCATTTTATACAATTGTGCAATTCATATATTATAAACATCCAATTAACTTGTTTTTGTGAATGTGCCACATGTTAGGGAATCACCAGGGATACAGATTTCCTGGTTTTGGACAGTCCAGTGTTTTAGGTTCGCAGCAGTACATGTCCACACCATTATAGTCACATTTGACATATGCAGGTGGATCAGGTCATGAACACAACTCCCTTAACTAAATAGTTTCATTATGTACTTTTCATATTTGTAGCTTAATTATTCACATTCCATAGATGCAGCTGGATCAGGATACATTGCGCCACCTAGGGATTTTCAGGACTTTGTGTCACATGCTGCTGGATCAGGTAATGAACACAACTCCCATAATATTTTTCATTATGTACTTTTCATATTTGTAGCATAATTATTCAAATTCCATATGTGCAGGTGCTTCAGGATTGATTACGCCCTTTGGGGCTTTCCAACCCTTTATATCATATGATACTTTGTCGGCTATGCAGACCCCGATTGCGGTAGATGAGGATGAGGACGACGAGGAGGTGATGGATGAGGAGATCGAGGTGGAGGAGGCTCCTGTTGTGCAGTTGAGGAAGCAACCAGACAGACATGTGAAAGGGAAGGAGAGGCTTTGCGGCACTGAGGGTATGTGTTGCAAGAAAAAAAAGAAAGGCAAAGGTCCTCGTTTGGGTTAGGACGGATTATGATATGAACTTAATAATTTATGTTGAAATGATCTAAATTATGTTTATCTAAATAAGAACTGTTGGAATGTTTGCTTTGCATTTGTTTAGTTCATATTTGTTTTAAAAATAACAGTCTTTCATAACACAAATACAACCTTCATTGCTTAAAACTAACATGAACACAACAGTTACAGAAAATGAAAATGGAAATGAAAAATGGAAATGCACACAGTTACAGAAAATGGAAATGCAAACAGCAACTTAACACGAATTAAAACAGTTATTCCAAGTGGAAATGATTAATCATCATCTTGGGCATATTCAGCTTCTTCAAGATCCTCAACCTCTTTCACTTGTGCACTGTACTCATCATTATTCTTGGCGAGTGCATCTCGATACTCCTTCTCTGAGATCTGCCTCCTGTGAAAAGCATCATGTATTGTTAAGCAGGGCCATGATCATACTTGGCCCTATCATTACTTTCCGAACCCGAACTGACTGGCCTCTTTCCCTTATCCATTTGATGCAAACTAACTTAAAGAAAAGAGAGAAAAACTATGATTATGCATAAGAGAGAAGAACTATTTATAGGGAAAATGTATTGATTAATATTACACAACAATAATACATATATTATTTTTTCCTGCAAATTGTAAGATGTGAGGTAACAACTCAACTTTGTAACTTTATTTTAAAGTTGATGTGATCACTCGTCTTTACTATTTTGCAATGTCAGAATACAACTATTGATAATTATGTGTAAACCTCATTTTTGGAGCAAAATTTTACATAGTTACACTTAATTTTTTTTCTTTCAATTTTTGGTTAGTAGCAAAGTAGAACATTTCCAGTTTAATATAGAAGAGAAAACATGACATTTTAAATTTTGCAACTACATTTTCTAAACCTTCAAAATCGATTGTTGAAAACCATTTTTTACTAAGTAACAAACAAAAACAAGTGACATAAAGAAGGAAGAAGGAAGAAGGAAGAAGGAAAAAACGAAAATAAATAAATTAAAAAGGGGGGTCGCCACCTCAGGTGGCAGAATTTTGCACGGGTCACCACATGAGGTGGCGCCCTGTACCATAAGTGAAAAGATGAATGGAGCTGTACCATTTTTTCATTCTTTGTGTTCACTTATACTAAAGAAGCCCTAATCTGATATACTGGCTAGCCAGTGTGGTTAATTCCTGAAAGAACTGTCTCTATGGGCTATATGAAAATAAGGGTCTAGCTAGTTAGGGAGGCATTGAAGTGAATAAACACCTGTTATTTTAACAAATTCGATTGCTCAAGTGTCTGCTGGGCCAGGGGTTGACATCTATACTCTTTATTAAAAGCAGAAACTCCCTCTTAATTGTATGGTATGCCATGTATATCGCGGTATACATAATTGATATAATAAATAAATATAATAATAATAATTATTAAATTAAAAATTAATTTCCAACAATAATTAAATTGTACCCTAGGACTCTACCAATTACATGGAGTCTTCCAACTAACCTTCATTAATAAAATAAAAATGATTTTTATGAGAATATTTTATTTCTATTTTTAAATTTGTAAAAATTTACATAATAAATGCCTGATCCTGCTTAGTTCCCCGCTCCATTCGAGTCGGGAATTTGAGAAATTTTTCGGGTTCGGGACGTGAATAAGAAGAAGTTTAAAAATAATTCGGGTATTAAGATTTTATTAATAAGAAAAACTGCTTTTCGTTAGAACACAATAGTATCAAAGTCAAAATTTGTTATTAAACTACTGCTTTTCGTTAGAACACAATAGTATCAAAGTCAAATTTTGTTATTAAACTATAATTAAATTAATTAGTTTTACTCCAAACTCGGTATACATAATCAATATAACAAATTAATGAAATTAATATAATAATAATTATTATTAATTTAAAAATAAATTGCTAACAAGAATGAAATTGTGTACGAGTACTCTACCAACTACTAAGAGTATTCCAATTAAAATAAACAATCCTTCATTATCCAGCTTAGTTTCCAACCTCATTCCAGTCGGGAATTTGGAGAATTTTTCGGGTTCAGGACGAAATAAGAAGAAGTTTAAAAACAATTTGGATATTAAGATTTTATTAATTAGGGAAACTTCTTTTCGTTAAAACACAATAGTATCAAAGTCAAATTTTGTTATTAAACTATAATTAAATTAATTGGTTTTACTCCAAATTTTATTTCTATTTTTAAATTTGTAAAAAATACATAATAAATGCCCGATCCCGCTTAGTTCCCAGCCTCATTCGAGTCGGGAACTTTGGAAATTTTTCGGTTCAGAACGGGAATAAGAAGAAGTTTTAAAACAATTTGGGTATTAAGATTTTATTAATAAGGGAAACTTTTTTTTGTTAGAACACAATAGTATTGACGTCAAATTTCGTTAGTAAATTATAATTAAATTAATTTGGGTTCACTCCAAACTCGGTATACATAATCATTAAAATAAATTAATGAAATTAACATAATAATAATTATTATTAAATTAAAAATAAATTGCTAACAATAATAAAATTGCATACTGGGTCTCTACCAACTACTACGAGTTTTCCGATTAAAATAAGCAATCCTTCATTAATGAAATAATAATTATTTTCATGAGAATATTATATTTTTATTTTTAAATTTGTAAAAAACTACATAATAAATGCCTGATCTCGCTTAGTTCCCTGCCCATTCGAGTCGGGAATTTGGGAAACTTTTTAGGTTCGTGACGGGAATATGAAAAAGTTTAAAAACAATTTGGGTATTGAGATTTTATTAATAAGGGAAACTTCTTTTCGTTAGAACACAATACAGTAAAACCTCTGTTAATCCCAAATGACCTAACAGAATTGTAGAAGGGGGGGGGGGGGGTTGAATACAATTCTTGATATTTCTTAAACTTAAAACAACTTACAAATAAAAACTGAACTTAAAGTAAAAATCACAAGCACATAAATAATTTCAGTTGGATTGTTTGATGATCCAACTGAAGTGATTTTTATTGCGGAAATAATCTGTGATACAAAATGTACACAGCTGCTCAGTTACAAGATTGTAGAGAAGTATGCTCTCAAAGATAGCTAATACAAACTATTTGTTTTTTCTTCTCTTATCTTTTAAAGTAACTGCTACACTTGGTTATAAATACCCAAGTTTACAATTCTACGTTTGGCTAAACTAAAGAACAATAGTAGTAACCATCAGTAGCTTGCTTTTCATTCCTTTTGTCCAATGGTCCTTGGAGATCTTTGCTTTTGTCTTCATGCTTATTTTAATCATTCCCAAGAGCCTTATTGGAAATTGGAATGTTTCCTTATTTCCAGTAACCATTTTGATGGCTTCCAATGCAAAGTACACTTCCATATCTCCTTTAGATCTGTTCAGTAAACTGTCACTATCACTTTGTCAACTGTTCAAAAAGCAATAGTGATTCGTTGATAGCAGGGAGATGTGTTTCGTTGATAGCTTTATTCTTCATTCCGTTGATGGTGTTTCCTTCGTTTCGTTGATGGTGTTTCCCTCGTTTCGTTGATGGTGTTTCCCTCGTTTCGTTGATGGGGAAACTCCATACCGTTGACAGAGTGATCTTCATACCGTTGACATGTCTTCACTTAGGCAAAATTACAAGGCATAATATATTTACAATTAACCAACCTATTTTGCCTATCTAGTACTTAGTCAACATGACTTAGAAAACCTATCTAATACATACAACAGAATGCATATCAAACTGTGAAGTATTGTACAGTGCAATTGCTACATTACTCATTTCGTTGATGAGCTTCCTGTCAACGGAATGCTGCAAAGCATGCCATTTCGTTGACAGCTACAAAATGACTTAATACAAAATCTACTAAGTGTTTTTATAATTATCATCAAGAACAACATATTCCTAACAATCTCCCCCAATTTATGACTGATAGAATAACAGCCATAAATCAAGAGTCTTGATGATAACAAAAACACTCAGACATATTACATATGATAAAAGTAGAAATTGCATTGAGCTTCATTGAATTTAATTGAAATGCAAAGTAGAAAATCTTACAAAACAAGTGCACAGAGTTGCTCCTCTAGACTGAGCAGATTTTTCATCTTTGCCTCTGTGGTCTTGTTTTCTTCCCTTTTCTTGCATTGTTCTCCTCAATTTGAGCTTGAAGTCTTCTGTAGAAAATCTTCTCTTCTTCATCTTGATTCCCCAACTTGGATTGCATTAACCTTAGAGTTTCATTGGATGCCTTCTCCAGTTGGTCTTCTATTCTGAAGAATCTTCTACAGTTGTCCTTATCTCTGAATTCCATCATCCAAAAAGGTTGGAGATGAATTATCTTTCCTGTTTGAGGGACCTTCAATACTCTGGGAAGTGCACCAGGCTTGTTCCAGCTAGCTTTGATTTGGCAAATCTTGTAGACAACCTCAGACTTGGCTGTTTTGGTAAAACCAAAATCTTTCTTCAAACATTTAAACACAGATAGCAGTGTCTGATAGTCTTCTCCCAGAATTCTGTGTAGAGGCCAAACCTGTTCTCTCCCACCCTTGTAGACAAATACCAATCTCTCTGGTAGTTTGTAAGAAGCTGCTATTCCTCTCACTTCAACCAGGTCATCAAGATTGATATGAATGTCAGACTCCTCCCTGATATCAGCAATGTAGATGAAGTCTTCTGAGTTGGTAGGGGGTTTCTCAGCTTGTGGTCTCCTTATCAGAAATGGCTTAGCCTTGGTAGCCCTTTGCTTAGATTTCTTCTTTGGATCCATTTCAAAGAGGAATTTTGGAAAGTTGGCCTCATCAAACTCAATTGGCTCTCCCTTTGGCTCAATTGGCTGATCATGGAAATTTACAGGATGATTAGGATCATAGGCTAACTTTACCTCTGAAACTGGATCAAGAATTGTTGGAGGTGCAATTGGTACAGAAGAGTCTGATGCAATGCTCTGAGAGTCATCATTCTCAAAGGCTATGTTTCTCCTAGCTCTTGCCTTTGGTTGCCTTGTGCTCTTCTTTGCACTCCTTTCCTCTCTTTCTTTTTCTTCTAGCTGTATTTCTTCTTCATCAAGAGACTGAGCAACAGCAAGGGCTTGCATTGCTGCTCTTTCTGACTCTTCAGCTTTAGCTTCAGCAAAGTTTGGGTGACCAGCCCAAACACAGATTTCTTGTCCATTCCTGTAGACAATTACCCTTTGCTTCCTTATCTCATAATCATTGCTTTCCTTGCTTTTTGTGATAAGTAGACCAAGAAGCTTGAGCTCATCTGGATAAGGTGCAGGATAGAAAGTCCTTGCTATATTTTTGCCCTTTGGTTTAGCAGGGGACTTGGGAGATAAGCTTCTTTGGAGTGTAGCTTGTTCCACATCCCTAATGCATGAAGTTTGTCCTTTTTCCTTCCTTGGACCTTGAGTGACTCCATGTAGAAGGGGCTCTACCTTATAGAAAGAATTGGTCTGTGGCTCCCATTCCGTTGACACTAGAACCATGGCATTCGTTGATGGTTGATCCGTTGATGGATTTGAGTCCTTTGTAGTTCCAACAATTTTCTTGACCCTTGCTTCTATGTTGGACCAATGGTCTTTGATTTGTTCTGCAAGTCTCATCCTCATAGAAGCTTCCTGGATCAGGTCAATACCATCCTTTTTCTTCTTTCCAAACTCCCCCATTGCCAATGGCTCTTCTGGCAAGGAGATGGCTGGGACCAAAACCTTTGTGATTTGTATCTCTAGCTCCTTAGTTTTCTCCCCCTTTTTGTTATCATCAAGTGAGATGATAGGGATTCCTTGAGCTGCCAGAAGCTGGGTGAGTAGGCTAGTTTGCTTCTCCTGTTCCTTCTGCATGTGAGAAAGTGTAGCCTCAACTTTGTCCACTCTAGAGGAGAGAGTTTTCAAAGATGAGGACACTTTAGGTTCCTTGGTGAAAAACCTTGACATCTTGGAGACAGTGTGAAGATGAAGCTTTTCATCTAGCCTCCTGTCAGTAGCATCCCTAAGGTTGCTAATTGAATCCTTGATTTCTGTAGCCTCAATCCTTGTCTGCAACATTTGTAGCCTTTGAATTTCCAGAGAATCCATTATGGCCTTGTAGAATTTCTTTTCCCTTGCTTCAGCAGACTCATGAGCTAGATATGTCTCATTGTACTGCCTTGTGATAGCAGCATCCAAGTTGCATCTACCATGCATATCCTGAGAAAGCCAGTATGGTGTAGGAGGCACCACAGAAGTCCCAGTCTGTGTAGTAGTGGCCACCTGTAGATTGTCACCAAAGCTGTCTTCATCATCAGAAAACTCAAAGTCTCCACTTGCTGCAGCTCCTGGAGGTAGATTGGTCAAGGCATCCTTTGCTCTTTGTATTGATGCAGTAGTATGAATTAAGTTGAGTGACCTTTCTGCCTCCACATTGCCCTGTTGAGCCATAACTTGATAGGCTGACACAAGATGAGTAAAGGTCTCAGGATCCAGGGAAATACTATCCAGAGTTTGTTGATAATGCTCTTGGAAGGTAAGTTCCCTTTCTCCCTCACTGACCCTCATTAACTCACTAGCAATGGCTGCTTCCATCCTTATTGCTCCTGTAGTCCCTTCTCTCTTTCCACTCTTTTCTTGCATCATGGGCTCCCCATGGCTCACACCTCTCACACCCTCACCTTCACCTACTAAGGTGGTACTCTCAATCTCTCCTTTTGCCTGGCTGGAAGAAATAGCCAGCCTCTCACTCTCAGACTCTCCTTTTGCCTGGCTGCAAGCCAGCCTCTCAATTTCACTCCCTCTCAAACCCAAAAGTGTCTCAACTACCACCAGGTCATCTACACTAGTTGTGGAAACAACTTGATTTTCAATAAGGGGTGTAGAATGACCTATCAACGGAATGGTAGTTTGAACTGTCAACGGTATGGATACCGTTGATGGAGAAACACTTGTCAACGAAAGAGGCTGTTTCGTTGATGAAGTCAATAAAGCACTTTGAGAAAGTGAAATTACAGTAGAATCTGTGGTGATTGATTTTAGAGATTGGTCCACAGATCCTCTTGCAACTTCAGAAAAAAATGGTTGATGGCCCAACAAATCACTTAACAAGTGATGGCCATCAGCTTCAGAGTGGGGCTTCTCCAAGATAAGAGTTGGAGAATCAGGAAAAGATGTATTGATCATGTCCACATCTAAAGATTGAGTTGGTGAATTGGATGGAGATAAATCAAGATTAATGTTTAGAGAATGGGACTGTAACCCTAGAGTAATAATAGGGGTTACATCAAACTGAATTTGAGAAACTGGAAGTGTTGCTTCCAGTGTGTGTGCACCCTGTGTACCCTTGGACTTTTGCTTCACTCTCCTTTGGTATTGGGAAAATGTAGACTGTGGGCTTGAAGTGTCCCTTACCCTTTTGGAGTGTGCTCTTGGAGGAGAGCTTGTTTCGATAATCACATCCTTTTGGGAGGATGCAACTAGACTTGTGTTTAAATCCATTTTACTCATTGTGCCTTGTTGGGAAGACACAATGGGGCTTGGCTGGATTTCACTCATCTGTCCTTCCTTATCCTTAGGGTTTCTTTTATGTTCACCCCTTCCCTCACCTCTCACAGCTCCAGAAACACTACCCTTAGGTTGTGTAGTGGATTTTACAACATGTGCCTTTTGGGAAGCACCTGAGGTTGGCTTGGAGGATTTCTTTGATTTTGGTTTTGTTGCTGGGGCAGGAGCCTGTTGGGTCACAGCTACAGACTCCACAGCAACAGGACTGGGTGATACAGTTGAAGTAACAATTATACTAGAAGGGATAGCAGTAGTTACCTCAATTACTGGTAGATACACCACTGGAACCTCACCATTATGGTTCCGCCTCAGTATGTCTGTCAATACTCTCTTCTCTTGCACAAAACACTCAAACTTGGAAACAGGGTTAGAGATTACTAATGGTGTTGGACTAACATGATTAGCCAACATCATCAGAAACCTAGCATAGTAGATATTCTTTTTCCTATTAGCCTTGTCACCCAACTTAGCACCAATTTCATACATAAGTTGGGTGCTAAAGTTGTAATATCTATCAGTTAGGAGCATGGTAAAAAGAATCAACATGGAATTAGTTAATGCATCAAAATTACTAATCTTTCCAGAAAAGACCTTGATAAATGCATCAGCTAAATAACTATATTCCCTAACCAAACCTCTCCTAATTATTCTACCCAGATTATCAGTAGGCAAAGAGTAGTTTATTGAAGTTAGCATGTTAACCATTTCAGTGATTGTAGGCAAAGCATCACAGTTATTTTCAGGAATATGTAGACATGCTTGCAATACATCAGAATTAACTATGTACTCATTACCTTGGAGAGTGAATTGCAGTGTGCAGTTTGTTCCACTATACTCACACGAGGTCCAGATCTCCTCGATTATCTCATTATAGAGAGGAGTTGAGTGAAACATTGCATAGCTCAACTTGCAGTTCTTCATGAAGTCCATCATCTTGAAAAAGATACTGTTCGGGTTTTCCTTGACAACAAAAGGGATGGAGTTGTTCTTCTCATAGATGAACCCTCCAGCAGACATAAGCTTGACTATGGGTGCCATTGTTGTGTGAAGAAAAGCTTCGAACTGAATTGCTTGTTAGAGAGAAGAAGAGAGAAAAGCCTTTGGAATTTTTGAGAACAGGTAAAAAGAAATTAAAGAAAATAGAATTTCTTAAATACTCCCCCAAAAATTCTCAGAAAAAGAGTCCAATAATAAATTTAAATTACTGGATTGGATTAAAAATATAACCGTTACTTTTAAAGAATTACCATGATTTATACTTACAGGGGTGTATGCATAGATCGTGGTAAAAGACATGTCAAAATTTCAACGGTTCAGATTAAAAGCGCCGTATCAACGAATCACAATTGGGCGTTTATGTGACGCCCTCCCAATCTGGGGTCATGATCGGGGAGTCACTACCACCTCTATACATATTAAACCCATAAACAATAATATAAACATGCAGACTCGATCCCAACTCTACCCTGGATCTTTAAACAATTAATGGTGTGAAACAAGCATCCACTATCTAATTCATTAATACATAAGTCTCAAAAGTTATTACAACCATATCTTAAAAGTTCTATGTTCCCTCCTTACAAAACACCTTCTACATGAGGTCATCACCTACCTGAGCTGGCATCCCAAAAACAACCCTACAGGAAGACTTCCTAGCTGTCTGAAAAGTGCGTACCATCTTCTCGTTTAACTGTGGGTTAGAATAGGGAAAAAGAATGAGCCAAATGCCCAGCAAGTAATAATATGACCATATAGTTAACCACTGGGAAATAGTTCCAATATCAATATGTATGACATGGGTATAGCAAAATCCGTATCAAGGGATTATCAGAAAAATGAATGGAATATACAGTTTCAAAATAGTTTCCAATATCAATATATATGGCATGGTTTTATCAGAATCCATATCAAGGAATTATCGGAACAATGACATAAATATGCAATTTCAAAGGGTAAACCAATTTCATTATCAAGATATCTGTTTTCAAGAAAAGCATTAAGTAATTTGGAGATTTTTCACAACGCACCGGACAATACGGGTGATCAGCCACGTAAAGTCCCCATACCGGACACACAGTCCCTCTGGTCCTTGTATTGGGTCCCATTAGGCACATATTGGCCTTTAGACTAGTCCATCCCTAGTCCATTTATTATAATTAAAAAGTGCTGGACCGGCGTTACTCGGCCTCTTACGCCTCCAATCTTAGGAATCCGTGGAAACCATAAATCAGAATTTAAATGAGTCCAAACTTTATTGCTTTTAAAACATATTCAGATATAAAGAAGTCTTTTGGAAATCAGATAAGTTCAATCAAAACAATCTGGATTTCTATTAGTGGAATATAAGAAATATTTATCATCGGGTCTGTTCTGAAAATGTACTAGAATGAGAGTTAGGTGTATTCACTTTCAGGTATAAAAAGGGAATGCATAAGTATATGATCAAATTCAGGTTATATAATCATAGGTCAATCAGGTTTCAATTCATGGATATGAACAGGGTATAAAGGTTTAAGGATAAAGAACTAAACAAAGCATGGTATATAGTTCAACATGGTATATATGAACAAAGATAAGGGTTATCAATGAACAATAGGTGTTTTCAGAACTAAAAGTATATCAAGGCAAGATAACAATTCATATATGTCAAAATGAAACAATGGAATCGAAATACGAAAGCAAGTTTGTATTACTTGCCTTAATTAGCTAAAAAGGGTAATGAGCAATCACTGGTTCTCCACCTTAGTCTTTCCTTTATCTCTAAGTTCCACTTCCTTGAACTCTCTAAGTACCACTTCCTTGGACTCAACAAAAGAATATATTCTATCTTAGTATGCCCTTTCTAAAATGCTAATCCTTTATTCTAAACTACCCAACGCATCCTAAGCGCGTAAACACATAATAGTTATATCACATAACATTTATAACCATGTAATAGGCAACAACTCATTTAAGCGCACATCGCCATTTAAATACACACAACATACTCACTTTATATAAACATATAACAATATATAATCTGACTTTCATATTATACCACACTTGGCATTCCTTAAATCAATTTGATCATGCCAACCATATCCTTAACACTTTTACAACAATGTTTTTATCTCAAAAAAGCAGAAAAATCCGCTGCGCATACTTTACTAAAACATTTATCAAAAATCCAAAGGTAGTCAAACAAATACCAAATTTGACATGCTACTTCCTGATTACTAACTCAACTTAGCATAAAAGTTTCAATTTCAGAACACCTTATTTAGATTAAAAACGAACTATTTAAAGTAGACACTGAAGCACAGAAAAATCCCTGCTGCGCAACTTTTAGTAAAACAAGCATAACTTTTTATTCGTTAACTCTATCGATACAAGGTTAGCGCGTGCACAAACTAGATTCAATTTAGAACAGTGACATCCTAGGATCTCTGTCTAAAACAGGCAGCAACAAATCGAAAACAATCAAAACAGAACAGGCAGTTTTCTGGAAATTTCAGCATGATGTTAATCTATACAAAACCAACCCAAACATAATCTCTACTATAACCAACCATCCAATATCAAAACCAAAAACTCATGTTCTCAAGAAATTACTAAACTTATACATGCAATTAGAGAATACCTCAATTAACAATCCCTATATACTTTGAATTTCACAAAAATCCCCAAATCAAACCTTTAATCATAAAAATTCGAACTATCTAAACTTAACACAATTAATCAACATGCAATCACTATAACTTGAAATTATCAATCAATCATCAACATAAACAATTTTCAAACCGAATTTACTAAAGGGGAAAAATCGAAAATACACATGCAATACAATTCCTTTACATGCAACCAAAAACTTAACTAAACATAGCTATTAATACATAAATTGGACTCAAGAACATCATCATTGTCCCCGTCGGCTCGCCGGAGCTCATTGCCGACGGCGGCATGGTTTGGAGGTGCCCGGAAAATTGGGTTTCCTTCAACAAACCTCACCAATAATAATCTAAACAATCTCCTTATCACAGAATCATCACAAAACAAAGGTTTCGGGATTGAATTAAATCAAAATCGCCAAAATCCTTTGCATGCAAAACCGATACACACACATATACACACGGCCATACACTCACACACATACACGATTATATATATACATATAATCATCAATATCCATGAGAGAATGAGGGAGATAGATTTTACAAAGTGAGAGAGAGATAGCCGAGAGAAAAATCGAGAGAAAGAGAGAAGAGAGAGTTGAGCGGTGAAAGAAGAAAGGGGAAAAACTGGGTGCAGGGGTTTTATAAGCCCAGGGGTAAAATGGTAGTTTGCTAATTAAAAATCTGGTTTCTAATAAACAAAACAACATAATACCCTTTCTAAAATTTGAAATAAAATGAAGATAATGTTTAAAAATCACAATTTTATTTTTAAAACAAAGAATACGAATTTACAAGCTCACCCATATTTTTAAAATACTTTTATGATCAAAATTGAATTAAATATGAATTTTCAAAGTTTTGATCACATAAATGATATTCAACTCATAAAATCGTTTTTAAATCCTTAAAGCCAAAAATAAATTCCTCCACTAATTTTAGAAAATACTAGAATATAAACTAAAGGTTGTGAAAAAGATTTCACAATAAAAAGAGTCTCCGATGATTTTATAAAATTCCCGGAAGGTCAAAAAGAACTAATTTTTAATAAGAAATTCATTTAAAATGCAATTCAAAGCATACACATATATTTTAATCCATACCATTCACCAAGTAAACATCTAATTATCACATTTTCAAATATCCACCTTTCACACAATACTCACATATCATAGAACTCAAATATTATTAAATATTAATATTGTACAAGCGTTTTTCTGAGTCGTTATAACCTCCCCCCCTTAAAAAGATTCTGTCCCCAGAATCTAACCTTATGAAAATAGATGCGGATACTTTTCAAGCATCTCGCTCTCAAGTTCCCAAGTCGATTCTTCAACTTTGGGATTCCTCCACAAAACCTTAACTAGCTTAACAATCTTATTCCTTAATTTCCTATCCATATGATCCTGAATTTCTACAGGTTGTTCTACATATGACAAATCAGGCTGAATCTCAAAAGGTTCATATTCGATCACTTGATTTGCATCAGGATTAAATCTCTTAAGCATCGAAACATGAAAAACGTTATGAATGTGCTCCATGTGCGGTGGTAATGCTAACTCATATGCAACTTTTCCAATACGTCTCAGTATCTCAAACGGTCCTACATATCTCGGGCTAAGTTTCCCTTTCTTGCCAAATCTTGTAACTCCTTTCCATGGCGACACTTTTAGCAACACTTGGTCTCCTTCTTCAAAGATTATATCCTTCCTGTCTTGGTCCACGTACTTCCGTTGTCTATCTTGTGCCATAACTAGTCTTTTCTGAATGATTTCAACCTTTTCCTTCGTTTGTTGTACTAGCTCGGGTCCTAAAACTTTTCGTTCTCCAACTTCTTCCCAATATACAGGCGATCTACATTTCCTTCCATACAAAGCTTCATACGGTGGCATTCCAATGCTTGCGTGATAACTGTTGTTGTACGAAAACTCTACTAACGGCAAATGCTCATCCCAACTTCCTTTAAAATCCAATGCACAGGCTCTAAGCATGTCTTCAATGGTTTGAATTGTTCGTTCACTCTGGCCATCAGTTTGTGGATGATAAGCGGTACTCATCTTAAGCTTGGTACCCAGACATTCTTGAAATTGTCTCCAAAATCGGGAGTTAAACCTTGGATCACGATCCGACACAATGGTTACTGGAACTCCGTGGCGTGTCACAACTTCCTTCAGATATAGCTGTACTAACCTATCCAGTGAAAATCTTTCATTGATTGGGAGAAAATGTGCAGACTTGGTCAGACGGTCTATAATTACCCATATGGCATCATGATTAGCTTTTGTCCTTGGCAGTCCAACAATAAAATCCATGGCAAGATGTTCCCACTTCCATTCAGGAATATCCAATGGCTGCAATAGTCCGCTCGGCTTCTGATGTTCGACTTTGACTCGTTGACAAGTATAACACCTACTTATCCATTCGGCAATTTCTCTTTTCATATCAGGCCACCAGAAATGTTCCTTCAAATCTCGATACATTTTCGTGCTACCAGGGTGAATTGAGTACTGTGAACTATGGGCTTCCCGCAAGATTTCATTCTTCAATTCTGTCACATTTGGAATCCATATCCTTGTAGAAAATCTCAAAACTCCTTTGTCATCCCTTTGGGTGCAGATCTCTTCACCAGTCAATGTGTTCATCTCTTGATTCATAATCTCCTCCTGACATCTCCGTATCTTTTCCAACAATTCCGGCTGAAACGTCATAGCATGGAAAACTTCGTTAGTAACTTCCGAATCATAAACTTCTAGTTTCAACTTTTCGAATTCTTGAAGCAATTCTTTAGGTATCGTGAACAAATTCAATCTCTCTTTTCGACTTAACGCATCCGCCACAACATTCGCTTTTCCTGGGTGATAGTTAATACTACAATCATAGTCCTTAATTAGCTCCAACCATCTCCGTTGCCTCATGTTCAATTCCTTCTGAGTGAATATATACTTTAAGCTCTTATGATCCGTGTAGATTTCACACTTCTCTCCGTATAGATAGTGTCTCCAAATTTTCAGCGCGAACACAATAGCTGCTAATTCCAAATCGTGAGTTGGGTACTTTCGTTCGTGCGGTTTGAGTTGTCGTGAAGCATACACGATCACTTTTCCATGTTGCATTAAAACACATCCTAATCCTTTGTGTGAAGCATCACTGTAGATAACAAAATTTCCTTGATCATCTGGTAAGACTAACACTGGTGCCGTCACTAATCTTCCTTTCAGCTCTTGGAAAATTTCCTCATATTTCTCAGTCCAAACAAACTTCTCATTCTTCCGAGTCAGTGCAGTTAACGGTGTAGCTATCTTTGAAAAATCTTGAACAAATCTCCGGTAGTATCCAGCTAATCCGAGAAAACTTCTCACTTCAGTAGGGGTCTTTGGTCTTTCCCAATTAACCACAGCTTCAATCTTGGTAGGGTCCACTCTCACTCCTTCTCGACTAATAACGTGTCCAAGAAATTGTACTTCCTCTAACCAGAATTCACACTTTGAAAACTTTGCATATAACTTTTCCTTTCTCAGGACTTCCAACGCGATCCTTAGATGTTCCGCATGAGCTTCCGAAGACTTTGAATATATCAAGATGTCATCAATAAATACAATCACAAACTTATCCAAATACGTTCGAAACACTCGGTTCATCAAATCCATAAACACAGCCGGGGCATTAGTTAATCCAAATGGCATCACTAAAAATTCGTAATGTCCATATCTCGTGCGAAAAGCAGTCTTCGAAACGTCTTCAGGTTTGATCTTCAGTTGATGGTATCCAGACCTTAAATCAATCTTTGAAAAATATGCTGCTCCTTTGAGTTGATCAAATAAATCATCGATCCGCGGTAACGGGTACTTATTCTTTATAGTCAACTGGTTGAGTTCTCGATAATCTATACACAATCTCATACTTCCGTCTTTCTTCTTGACAAATAGTACTGGCGCTCCCCACGGCGATATACTAGGCCTTATAACTCCTTTATCCAGAAGATCTTGTAGCTGCGTAGCCAATTCCTTCATTTCTGCCGGTGCCATTCTGTAAGGTGCCTTTGATACTGGTTCCGTTCCTGGTGCCAAATCAATCGTAAATTCTACTTCTCGATCTGGAGGTAATCCGGGTAGTTCGTCAGGAAAAACTTCAGGGAACTCATTTACAACTGGTATCTCCTCCATCTTCAACACTTGCTTCTCCACATCCACTACATGAGCCAAATAAGCCTCATAACCTTGTCGAAGTAGTCGCGTCGTTTGCATAAACGTTAAGAACTTCCTAGTTTGTCTTTGACCTTGAAACACCACTTCTTGGTCTTCGTCCACACGCAATCTTACTTGCTTTTTCCTACATTCAATCTGTGCATCGCAATCTACTAACCAATCCATTCCTAGGATAACATCGAATTCTCCCATTTTGAACGGTATCAAATCCGCATGAAAAAGATATCCACCGATCTCGATTTTACAGTTAGGACACACTTGGTTTACGGGAACTCTATCCTGGTTAGCCACTTCTATTACTAACGTCCTTTCCAAAGGTTTTATCTCACATTTCAATTTATCAAGGAATCTTTCAGATATAAAAGATCTAGTTGCTCCAGAATCAATTAACACTTTAGCTTTAACAGAATTCACAGGAAGCGTACCTGCTACTACATCTCTGTCCTGAACCGCTTCATTGATTGACATATTAAAAGTTCTTGCTCGAGGTTGAGATGACTGTGACCGTGTTGGTGGTGCAGTGAGCCTAAGTACATTAGCAGACTGGACCGGTTCTTTACATTCCCACGCAAAATGTCCCACTTTTCCACACTTGAAACATGTTAGTCCTCCTGGTTTTGAACTTGGAAATCCATCAGCATAGTGTCCCTTCTTGTTGCATTTAAAACATGTGATGTTCAACTTGTTACAGATTCCTGAATGTCTTTTACCACACGTCTTGCACTCTGGTATAGATGGCTTTCCCGTGATAGTTGGCGGCTTTCCTCCTTGAGATTTCTTGTCTGAACTTCCAAATCCACTCCTCTGCTTCTGAAAATTCCTATCTCCTCTTGATTGATTTCCAAACCTTTTCCTATTCTGAGAACTTCCTTGTCCTTCATCACCTTGGCTTCTTTCAGATCCTCCAAACTTTCGTTTCTTTCCAAATTTCTCCTTTTGAACTAATTCGCTTTCGCCCTCAATGATCATCGCTTTCTGTACTACCGCAGAATAATTTCTTAATTCAAAAGCTGCAACTCTACTCCTTAACCATGGCTTTAATCCGTGTTGAAACTTTCTAGCCTTACTAACATCATCTCCTACGTATCTAGGTGCAAATCTTGCCAATTCAGTAAATTTGGCTTCGTATTCTGCCACACTCATCCCTTCTTGTTTTAATTCTAAGAATTGAACTTCCAACTGATCTTGTAGGTACCTTGGTAAATACTTCTCCTGAAATAGTTCTGTAAATCTTTGCCAAGTAATTTCTCCTTCTCCTAGCTTCACAGATTCCCACCAAAAATTAGCTTCTGCCTTCAAGTAGTAACTAGCAAACTCAGTTTTCTGATCTTCCCCAACCTTAACTAACGCAAAAGCTTTCTCAATGTTGATTAACCATGATTTCGCCTCAACAGGGTTTAGAGTACCTTTGAATTCAGGTGGGTGGACAGCTTGAAATGATTTGAAGGTTGTCAAAGGTTGAACAGTTTGTTGTTGTTGTTGTTGAGTCAAGGCAGCTGTTTGTTGTTGAAGTAATTGAAGTATCTGAGTTATAGTTGGGTCTACCGGGTTCTGGGCCTCGGTATCGGTTGTTTGTTGAGTAGAAGCAGTAGTCTTTTTCTTTGGTGGCATTTTTCTGATAAGAGATAAGCAATTTATGAAACAATATGCATATATATACCACAATGTAAACTCTTTTTGAAAATGTTTATAAAATTGTATGTAACATAAAGAAAATTTAAAACTTTTAGCCATATTGTTTGATAACTTGCTCGTCTCCGTAACAGGGTAACAGGGTAAACATAGGTATTATAGGAACAGGTTAACAATAAATGGTATAACAGTTTAAAGCAAGGTATAAGAAAAGTACGTGCATAATATAAAGATAAGAGTCAGGTACAATAGATGATAGGGTACATGATCACCCCATAAAGTCAAAGCAGAGTCAATGTCAAAGCAGATAATATAATAATGTCTACTAGTACTAGGAAAAAGGGTAAACATCCTAACAACTAGTAGTCATCCGTGCAAATAACCAATACTAAAACCAATGGGCTCTAACAGATGTCCCACTCTCAGAATCCAACCATCTCTAGTCTCGTCCACCACGAACAGGTCTCAGCTCACACATCATCCAGCTAACAATCCTAGTCACTCTCCTGGCCTCCTCTAAAGCATCAACAGTGATTGGTCCCTCAGCTAGGCGCTTTCGCGCTGTCTCCTCTACAGTACGAATCCTATCCTTCCACTACGCATCAATAACAGCAACACAACGGTCCGCCTCATCAGACATCTGATCTACAAGGGCCTGAAGCTCGGCATTCTGTCCGGAAAGGGTCTCTAGGTCTCTAGCAAGTAGGGCTGTAAACGAGCAGAGTCGAGCCGAGTTTTGTCCGAATCGAGCCGAGCTTGATTCTTATTTCAAACGAACAGAGTCGAGCCGAGCTTTCTAATCGAACGAAAAGTGATGTTCAAGATCGGCTCGTTAATAAACGAGCCGAACACGAGTTTGTTCACGAACAATTCAAGTCGAGCCGAACACAAACCGAACTCGAGTCGAGTCGAGTTGTTCACTTATAGTTCGTACTTTTATACTCAACCAAATCCAATTTTTAAAATTACTTACTCGATTTACAATCTCACGCCTAAAATCACATCTTAAGAATACACGATTATGTTTGAATTTCAATACTAAAAGTTAATTTATTTTCTTCTAATAATCATATTAGATTAATATTTGTATTTATGAGTAATCATACCTTACTCACTTCACCTAATAACAATAGTTAAAATAAAATAATTTTATCACTAACTTAGAGCCTCTCTGAGAGCCTCTTTATCTTGGCTCTTAACTTAAAATTTGAGGAGGTTTACAACTTTTTTTTCTTCAAGATACTCTGATTAACCTTAAATTCACTAAAAGTCTCATCTTTCTCATCAATTTTAAGAGGTACAAACCACTTTTAAATAATGTTATATAATAAATTAATAAGACAGACCCTCTTTCTCTATTCACTTTCTTTTGTAATTTTATGAATGCAACTTATAAATTTTAATAATGAAAAACTAATTTGGATTGGATATAAAGAGTTTACCTTTTGTTAGTACGTTGATGTTATACCTTTTAGATATAACAAATACAATTCTCTATTCAACCACAAAATAACTAAAATAGATCGCAATTAAGTTTTATTTAACATATTCAAATTGTTAAGGATATTATGAAATTCACAAATTTATAATTAGTTAAACGAATCGAGCCGAGTTTAACGAGTTCGAGCCGAACTCGAGCCGCTCCCGAGCAAAACGAGCCGAGTTCGAGTCGAACAGGTGTAAAGCTCGGCTCGAGCTCATTTACTAACCGAACACATTTTCATGTTCAAGCTCATGTTCATTTAGTAAACGAACCGAGCCGAGTCCATCTAAAACGAGTCGAGCTCGAGTTTTGTTCACGAACGGCTCTGTTCGCTTACAGCCCTACTAGCAAGGTCTACATGTGCATGAAGAAATATAGGTGCAGGATCTCCCAAAACTGAAACACGAGAATCAAAAGATGCTGCTCTCCAAGGGATAGTAGTCTGAATAGGTACAGGTGCAAATGGTAGCTCAACGGGCTGAACACTAGGACTACCTATCTCCACTGGATCCTCCTCATGATCAGACAAAGTATGCATAGGGTCAGATGATGTGATAGATGGGTGAGGGGGTGTGTCTCCACCAATAACGTCCATCTCCTGCGATAACAATATAGATATAGATACTTATATAATAACAGGTTATCTTAATCCTAAAGACTTAACTTAAAAGAAAGTACTTACGCCTACCGTGGCTACTTAGCATCTATCAATCTAATATCCTAACAGATTTCTACTCCTTTCATAACTATCTTAGTCATCTTATTATTAATAGGGATCCTAATCCTGGCTTGTTTCAGTGACCAAAAACTGACCGCTCTGATACCAACCTGTGACGCCCTCCCAATCTGGGGTCATGATCGGGGAGTCACTACCACCTCTATACATATTAAACCCATAAACAATAATATAAACATGCAGACTCGACCCCAACTCTACCCTGGATCTTTAAACAATTAATGGTGTGAAACAAGCATCCACTATCTAATTCATTAATACATAAGTCTCAAAAGTTATTACAACCATATCTTAAAAGTTCTATGTTCCCTCCTTACAAAACACCTTCTACATGAGGTCATCACCTACCTGAGCTGGCATCCCAAAAACAAACCTACAGGAAGACTTCCTAGCTGTCTGAAAAGTGCGTACCATCTTCTCGTTTAACTGTGGGTTAGAATAGGGAAAAAGAATGAGCCAAATGCCCAGCAAGTAATAATATGACCATATAGTTAACCACTGGGAAACAGTTCCAATATCAATATGTATGACATGGGTATAGCAAAATCCGTATCAAGGGATTATCAGAACAATGAAAGGAATATACAGTTTCAAAACAGTTTCCAATATCAATATATATGGCATGGTTTTATCAGAATCCATATCAAGGAATTATCGGAACAATGACATAAATATGCAATTTCAAAGGGTAAACCAATTTCATTATCAAGATATCTGTTTTCAAGAAAAGCATTAAGTAATTTGGAGATTTTTCACAACGCACCGGACAATACGGGTGATCAGCCACGTAAAGTCCCCATACCGGACACACAGTCCCTCTGGTCCTTGTATTGGGTCCCATTAGGCACATATTGGCCTTTAGACTAGTCCATCCCTAGTCCATTTATTATAATTAAAAAGTGCTGGACCGGCGTTACTCGGCCTCTTACACCTCCAATCTTAGGAATCCGTGGAAACCATAAATCAGAATTTAAATGAGTCCAAACTTTATTCCTTTTAAAACATATTCAGATATAAAGAAGTCTTTTGGAAATCAGATAAGTTCAATCAAAACAATCTGGATTTCTATTAGTGGAATATAAGAAATATTTATCATCGGGTCTGTTCTGAAAATGTACTAGAATGAGAGTTAGGTGTATTCACTTTCAGGTATAAAAAGGGAATGCATAAGTATATGATCAAATTCAGGTTATATAATCATAGGTCAATCAGGTTTCAATTCATGGATATGAACATGGTATAAAGGTTTAAGGATAAAGAACTAAACAAAGCATGGTATATAGTTCAACATGGTATATATGAACAAAGATAAGGGTTATCAATGAACAATAGGTGTTTTCAGAACTAAAAGTATATCAGGGCAAGATAACAATTCATATATGTCAAAATGAAACAATGGAATCGAAATACGAAAGCAAGTTTGTATTACTTGCCTTAAGTAGCTAAAAAGGGTAATGAGCAATCACTGGTTCTCCACCTTAGTCTTTCCTTTATCTCTAAGTTCCACTTCCTTGAACTCTCTAAGTTCCACTTCCTTGGACTCTACAAAAGAATATATTCTATCTTAGTATGCCCTTTCTAAAATGCTAATCCTTTATTCTAAACTACCCAACGCATCCTAAGCGCGTAAACACATAATAGTTATATCACATAACATTTATAACCATGTAATAGGCAACAACTCATTTAAGCGCACATCGCCATTTAAATACACACAACATACTCACTTTATATAAACATATAACAATATATAATCTGACTTTCATATTATACCACACTTGGCATTCCTTAAATCAATTTGATCATGCCAACCATATCCTTAACACTTTTACAACAATGTTTTTATCTCAAAAAAGCAGAAAAATCCGCTGCGCATACTTTACTAAAACATTTATCAAAAATCCAAAAGTAGTCAAACAAATACCAAATTTGACATGCTACTTCCTGATTACTAACTCAACTTAGCATAAAAGTTTCAATTTCAGAACACCTTATTTAGATTAAAAACGAACTATTTAAAGTAGACACTGAAGCACAGAAAAATCCTTGCTGCGCAACTTTTAGTAAAACAAGCATAACTTTTTATTCGTTAACTCTATCGATACAAGGTTAGCGTGTGCACAAACTAAATTCAATTTAGAACAGTGACATCCTAGGCTCTCTGTCTAAAACAGGAAGCAACAATTCGAAAATAATCAAAACAGAACAGGCAGTTTTCTGGAAATTTCAGCATGATGTTAATCTATACAAAACCAACCCAAACATAATCTCTACTATAACCAACCATCCAATATCAAAACCAAAAACTCATGTTCTCAAGAAATTACTAAACTTATACATGCAATTAGAGAATACCTCAATTAACAATCCCTATAATTTGAATTTCACAAAAATCCCCAAATCAAACCTTTAATCATAAAAATTCGAACTATCTAAACTTAACACAATTAATCAACATGCAATCACTATAACTTGAAATTATCAATCAATCATCAACATAAACAATTTTCAAACCGAATTTACTAAAGGGGAAAAATCGAAAATACACATGCAATACAATTCCTTTACATGCAACCAAAAACTTAACTAAACATAGCTATTAATACATAAATTGGACTCAAGAACATCATCATTGTCCCCGTCGGCTCGCCGGAGCTCATTGCCAACGTCGGCATGGTTTGGAGGTGCCCGAAAAATTGGGTTTCCTTCAACAAACCTCACCAATAATAATCTAAACAATCTCCTTATCACAGAATCATCACAAAACAAAGGTTTCGGGATTGAATTAAATCAAAATCGCCAAAATATTTTGCATGCAAAACCGATACACACACATATACACACGGCCATACACTCACACACATACACGATTATATATATACATATAATCATCAATATCCATGAGAGAATGAGAGAGAATGAGGGAGAGAGATTTTACAAAGTGAGAGAGAGATAGCCGAGAGAAAAATCGAGAGAAAGAGAGAAGAGAGAGTTGAGCGGTGAAAGAAGAAAGGGGAAAAACTGGGTGCAGGGGTTTTATAAGCCCAGGGGTAAAATGGTAGTTCGCTAATTAAAAATCTGGTTTCTAATAAACAAAACCAACATAATACCCTTTCTAAAATTCGAAATAAAATGAAGATAATGTTTAAAAATCACAATTTTATTTTTAAAACAAAGAATACGAATTTACAAGCTCACCCATATTTTTAAAATAGTTTTATGATCAAAATTGAATTAAATATGAATTTTCAAAGTTTTGATCACATAAATGATATTCAACTCATAAAATCGTTTTTAAATCCTTAAAGCCAAAAATAAATTCCTCCACTAATTTTAGAAAATACTAGAATATAAAAGAAAGGTTGTGAAAAAGATTTCACAATAAAAAGAGTCTCCGATTAATTTATAAAATTCCCGGAAGGTCAAAAAGAACTAATTTTTAATAAGAAATTCATTTAAAATGCAATTAAAAGCATACACATATATTTTAATCCATACCATTCACCAAGTAAACATCTAATTATCACATTTTCAAATATCCACCTTTCACACAATACTCACATATCATAGAACTCAAATATTATTAAATATTAATATTGTACAAGCGTTTTTCTGAGTCGTTATAGTTTAAGGTCCCGTCTTATTTAGTTGATAAAGCTGCGTTTCGTTGATATAAAAGAGCTATCAACGAAACACCCAGAAAAATGCTAAGACTGTCAACGAAATGGTTTGTTTCGTTGACATAGTAATTTTGACTTAGACAAAATTTCACTTTTTCCTGAGAAAATTAATTCACAGAAAAACATAGCAAATTTCTGGCTACATTGTAACTTGCAAATATCTCAAAAATAATTAAGAGAGATTTAGCATACCTAGCTCACTTACTAATCTTGAGAATGATGATTCATCAAGTGGCTTGGTAAAGATGTCTACAAGTTGTTGTTCACTTGGAACAAAATGTAACTCCACAGTACCATTCATAACATGTTCTCTAATGAAATGGTACTTGATGTCAATGTGCTTGGTCCTTGAATGCTGCACTGGATTCTCAGTAATGGCAATGGCACTAGTGTTGTCACAGAAAATAAGAATTTTCTCAACTCTTATTCCATAATCAAGTAGTTGATTTTTCATCCATAAAATCTGTGCACAACAACTTCCAGCTGCAATATACTCAGCCTCAGCTGTGGAGGTAGAAACTGAGTTTTGTTTCTTGCTGAACCATGAGACAAGCTTGTTTCCTAAGAATTGACAGGTGCCTGTTGTGCTTTTCCTGTCAATTTTACATCCTGCAAAATCTGCATCTGAATAACCAATTAGTTCAAAGCCAGATTCTCTAGGATACCAAATGCCAAGGTTTGGTGTTCCTATGACACTCCTGTCTTTAGGCTTGGGCACCAGCTTCCAAACATTGTTTCTCTCAAATTGGTTTAGCTCCTCTTGCATAGCTAAAACCCAATCTGGATCTAGAAGTGCATCCTCAACTTTCTTTGGCTCATCTTGAGACAGAAAGCTACTATATATGCATTCCTCTTGAGTTGCTCTTCTAGTTTGGACTTTTGAAGAAACGGCTCCTATAATAAGTTCAAAGGGATGATCTTTAGTCCATTTCCTTGAGGGAGGAAGATTTGCTCTTGAAGAAGTAGCTTCATGATCATGGTTGCCTTGATTGGATAAATGTCCTTGAGAAACTCCACCTGAGTTTATTGTCCCTAATTGATCACTTCTAGAGGCATTTCTGTGACTGTCAACGGTATGACCATTTTGACTGTCAACGAAACGCTCATTCTGACTGTCAACGAAACCACCATCATGACTGTCAACGAAATGACCATTTGGTCTGCTAGCAGATATTCTTTTCAATCTTAATGCAGCAATTTCATCTTCACTGCTGCTTTCATCTGTGCTAGATACAACAACTTTAGGCTGTTTCTCAATAGCCTTGACATGATTCACTTGATCTCCTTCCTCATTCTCAAAAGAAAGACTTTCATGGAAACCTTCATCACAGAGACCTTGTATTTTGAGATCATCAAAAACAACATGTACAGATTCCATAACAATGTTGGTTCTGAGATTATAGACTCTGTAAGCTTTCCCTGCTGCATATCCCACAAATATTGCTTCATCTGCCTTTGCTTCAAATTTCCCCAAATGCTCAGCTTGATTTCTCAGAACAAAGCACTTGCATCCAAAGACATGAAGAAAGTCCAATAGTGGCTTCTTTCTTTTGAGTAGTTGATAAGGGGTCATTCCCTTGGCCTGATTAATCAAAGAACTATTTTGAGTGAAGCAAGCTGTGTTAACTGCCTCAGCCCAAAAATAAGTTGGTAACTTTGATTCATCTAGCATTGTCCTTGCAGCCTCAATAAGTGTTCTGTTTTTCCTTTCAACTACACCATTTTGCTGTGGTGTTCTTGCTGCAGAAAACTCATTCAAAATACCATTTTCTTCACAGAACACCTTCATGCTTGAATTCTTGAATTCTGTCCCATTGTCACTCCTAATCCTTCTTACTTTGAAATCAGGATGATTGTTTACCATCTTGATGTGATTGATAATGATTTCACTTGCCTCATCTTTGGAGTGCAAAAAGAAAGTCCATGTAAATCTAGAAAAATCATCAACAATCACAAGACAGTATTTCTTCTTTGAAATGGACATGACATTTACAGGGCCAAATAGATCCATATGAAGCAACTCAAGCTGTTGGACAATTGATGACTCTGTCTTGCTTTTGAATGATGCCTTCTTTTGTTTCCCTTTTTGACAGGCATCACACAAACCATCCTTGGAGAATTCCACCTGTGGAATTCCTCTAGCAAGATCTTTCCTCACCAAATCATTCATAACTTTGAAATTCAGATGAGATAATTTCTTGTGCCATAGCCAACTTTCATCCTTGCTTGCCTTGCTGAAAAGACAAGTGATGGTGTCTGGACTTGTGCTACTAAAGTCAGCAATGTACACATTCCCTCTTCTAAATCCAGTCATGACCACATTGTTGTTTCCTACCTTAGAAACAACACATGCTTCTTTTGAAAAAGTAACTAAAAATCCTTTGTCACAAAGTTGGCTGATACTAAGCAAATTGTGCTTAAGACCATCCACCAATGCAACCTCATCTATGATGACATTCTCTTTTGAAATCAAGCCATATCCCTTAGTGTAGCCTTTGCTGTCATCTCCAAAAGAAATACAAGGGCCAGCTCTTTCTTGGAACTCTGTGAGCAGGGTAGAATCACCAGTCATGTGTCTTGAACAACCACTATCCAAGTACCAAAGATTCCTTTTGTCTCCCTGCACACAATAAAACCAAATCAAGTTGATTTTGGTACCCAAGTTTCCTTGGGTCCTGTTTTGTTAGCCTTTGCTTTTCTTTTTATATCATTTTTCACTTGAGACTCAGATTGATTTAAATCAACCTTTATATTTGGTGCTGATTTCTGAGGGTTGCTCACATTTTCATTCACAGCATGCATAGTTGGAGGAACAAACATGTTATTCACATTCCATGGCATTTGTGGCACATTAAACATATTCATGTATGGATTAGGCAGAAATGACATGCTAGCATATGGATTCTGAAATTGTGCATATGGAGCAAACATGTTAGGCATAACAGGCATTGTAGGCATAGAACCATTCATTTCAGGCTTAGGCATTTTCACATTAGCAGTCTTCTTAACAGATTTGCAGTTAGTAGATAAATGACTAACATTTCCACAATTAACACAGGTCTTTCTAGGAGCATATTTATCAGGTGTGTAATTGTTATGTTTGTTAATCCCTACTTCGCCATTCCTGTTATTCTTTTTATTGCCCTTAGCCTCAACTTGAATTTTCTCTACCTTGTCTTTCAATTACTTGTTAGACAAGTGACCTACATTAGCTCTTTCAATAGGCTTCTCAACTTTCTTTGATTTACTAGACTCAACTTGAACAAAGTTCTTGGTGACAGGACCATACTTGTTATTAAGTCTAGTGAGTTCTTCTTTTCTTTTCTCTGTCAACGAAACAGCCTGATCGGTTGATGGTTCATCTGTCAACGAAACTTTGCATTCCGTTGACATATCAAACTTCAATAAATGATCATTGTTGTTTGTTGACTCTGTTTCCGATTCTAAGGTTTCACCAGAATACCCTAGCTTTTCTTTGTTCTTTTTCCATGATTGCTCACAGAAAGATTCCATACCTTGAACATTAATGATGTTGGTAGCAACATTCCTGGAATCTTTCCATTTTGCAATCACACTTTGTTCTATTTGAAGTTGTGTTTTAAGAATCTCTTCCCTTTCTAACACGTTCTCAAGTTCCTTCTTAGCATCCCTACTAACACACCTCATTTTCTCAAATTCAATGAGCTGTGCTTCTAACATTGCATTCCAATCACTTAAGAGCAAATTAGTCTCTTTTATTCTAGAATTCTCTTTGGTAAGTGATTTAAGAGTAACACACAAATTATATAGTACAGTAGACATTTCATTTACTGCACTATCGCATTCCTCTTTAGAAAGCTCAGAAAGATTAGTAATTGTTACCTGGTTGCTTGAGGAGCTTGCTTCCTGCTCATGATTGTTAGCCATAAGAGCCAAGTTGACATACTCAACATCATCATCAGAATCTTCACCATTACCAGCCCAATCATACTCCTGAGACATGAAAGCCTTTTCTTTTTGCTTGAGAAGTTCAAAGTATTTCTTTTTATAATCAACAGGCTCAAATTTCCTGTTGCCCTTCTCAACCTTGGGCTTTCTGCAGTCTCCAGCAAAGTGACCAATCATTCCACAATTGAAACATTTAGACTTTGACTTTTCAATCCAGTTATTTTTGCTAGGTTGCAAGTCTTTTCTTGGTGGTCTTTCTTCTGAGTTTCTCTTGAACTTGAACTTAGAGAATTTCCTTGAAAGAAAAGCAATGTGTTCATCAATCTCATCTAAGTCATCCAAGTTGAATGGTTCTGGTTCTTCTTCTTCTGTCATCTTGCCTTTACCCTTGCTAACATCACTCCTACAACTAGCTCGACTAGTTGTGGCTTTTGCAGCTTCTTCATTGTCATCTTCCTGTTGGTTCACAGATGCAATCAATGCAATAGATCCACCTTTCTTCTGTACCTTTTCAATTTCTTCATCTTGCTCCATTTCCAACTCATATGTCTTTAAGGTTCCATAAAGCCTTTCAAGAGTGTAGTCTTTGTACTCTTGAGTGTTTATGAGAGAAACAGTCATAGGCTTCCATTCTTTTGGAAGAGCTCTAAGAAATTTAAGGTTTGAATCCTTGGTTTGATAGATCCTCCCATACAACTTTAATCCATTCCAAAGCTTTTGAAACCTACTAAACGTGTCATTTAGGGTTTCACCAGCTTTAAAATGAAAATGCTCATATTGTTGTATAAGGAGTTGCATTTTGTTTTCCCTAACTTGCTCAGTTCCTTCACAGAGTGTTCTAACAGTATCCCATACCTCTTTAGAGGTTGTACAGTTTATGACATTGTCAAACATCTCTTGCTCCAAACCATTAAACAGAATGTTCATGGTTCTTTTATCTTTATGGATTTCTGCAACATCTTCAATAGTCCATTCTGAGACATGTTTTGGAATTTCTACATCAGGAGCATCATCTGGTAGTCCAACTCTAGATGCAAATTTCATGGGAACGTGTGGACCTTTCTCAATGCAGTCTACATACCTCTCATCCATAGACATGAGATGTAAATGCATCTTTACTTTCCAGTGAAAATAATCGTCCTTATAAAGAACTGGTATCTTTACTCCTGCATCCTTCTTCACCATGGTTACTGTTTTGGTCTTGATCTTTAAACTTCTTGTATGTTAGAAGCTTGCTCTGATACCAATTGTTAATCCCAAATGACCTAACAAAATTGTAGAGGGGGGGTTGAATACAATTCTAGATATTTTAGATTTAAAACAACTTTTCGAAATAATACTGAACTTATAAAATAAAAACACAAGCACTTAAATAATTTCAATTGGATTGTTTGATGATCCAACTGAAGTGTTTTTATTACGGAAATAATCTGTGATACAAAATGTACACAGCTGCTCAGTTACAAGAATGTAGAGAAGTATGCTCTCAAAGATAGCTAATACAATCTGTTTGTTTTTTCTTCTCTTACACTTATTTTAACTGCTACACTTGGTTATATATATTCCCAAGTTTACAATGCTATTTTTGGCTACTCTAAAGTACACTAAAGATAACCGCCAGTAGCTTGCTTTTCATCCCTTTTGTCCAATGGTCCTTGGAGATCTTTGTCTTCTGTCTTCAGTCTTATAGTGATCCCACTCAAAAACCAGATTGGAAATTGGAATGTTTCCTTATTCCCTATGTCCATTTTGATGGCTTCCAATGCAAAGTACACTTACAAATCTCCCTTTTGATCTGTCAGAGAACTGTCACTATCACTTTGTCAACTATTCAGAAAAGCAATAATGATTCGTTGATAGCAGGGAAATGTGTTTCATTGATAGCTTTATTCTTCATTCCGTTGATGGTGTATTCCTCGTTTCGTTGATAGAGTAATCTTCATTCCGTTGACATGTCTTCACTTAGGCAAAATTACATGGCTTAACGTATTTACAATTCACCAGCCTATTTTGCCTATCTAGTACTAAGTCAACATGACTTAGAAAACCTATCTAATACATACAACAAAATGCATATCAAACTGTGAAGTATTGTACAGTGCAATTGCTACATCACTCATTTCGTTGATGAGCTTCCTGTCAACGAAACGCTGCAAAGCATGCCATTCCGTTGACAGTTACAAAATGACTTAATACAAAATCTACTAAGTGTTTTTATTATTATCATCAATAACAACATATTCCTAACAAGGTCTTTTCTTTGTCACGTTTCAGAATTTTTCATTTCCATATGTTGTAGATTCTAAATTAGCAGTAGTGAAGTGTCGAGGGGTGGATTGTAACTTAATTTTCTGGTATCACTTTATTGGAATCTGTTGTTGGTTGTGATGAGGATCAGAGGCACAACAGCTGGATTTTCAGGTCTATAGACTTGCACTGCTTTGTTCTTGTTGCATGGCTTGGTGTCACCTTCTAGGATGTGATTTTGGACAAATTTATGTATGTTCGTGCGCATCTGCATTTAGTTGGATTTGGAGATGCTGTGGATATTTCTACTTTTGGAGGTCAGGAAGTGAGTTGCAGTCTCCCAACTACGACTAATTTCACCGGATTTATGGCGAAGATGTGCAATGGCGCAAATTAGAATGGTTAAACCGGACAAAATATATCTTTAATGGCCAGAATGTTAATAAGCCTTTATATTAATATATCATAATAATATAATATATTTAATACAACTATGTTAACAACTATGTTCCTTGATCTATCACGTATTTTTGTATTAGTATGTCATATTTGCCCTCACACGGTTCACCGCTTTGTATTTATAAGGTTGCCACATGAAAATTCAGCAATAAGATGAATTGTTATCTATCAACGTCAACAATATACGAGTTGATAAAAAATGTAGGTGCACCATTTAACTCGGCTTGCTTTGTTTATTATCATACACGAATGAGACATGAATGTGTTTGTTAACATTTTCAAGTGTTTCACTTAATTGATTATCTTCCTCCATTGCAGGGAATTAGAAAAAGGTGCAAATGGCGTACCTTGCATTTATACCGCAAACAATAGGATGCTCAGGCAATCAATAACATAAACATGTGTTTACAGAAAAATTACCCTCCATCGAATAAAACTTCGAACAAGTTAACTTGCATGCTCGTGTGTAATATTACAGTGAACTACTAAAATTTTATTCTTTATTAATTTTATTCAATTACTTATTATATTTGATTTTTATAAGAAAGATTAAAAAGAAATAATGTAATCATTAATAACAATATACTAGCCTATAACCCGTGCGATGCACAGATGGATTTTAGTATTTTTTATCTGATTATATATATCTTGATTTATACTCCCTCTGTCCCAACGAATTATATACATGGGGGCTGGGTACGGAGACCAAGAAAAGATATAAAAAATGAGTAAAATTAGATGAAAAATGGGTAAAGTGGTGGGAACTATCAATATTTAATAATAGATTTGAGATAGTGGAGAAAAATAGTGGGTGTAATAGTGTTTTATATTATTATAGAATAGAGATAGTGGAGAAAGTAGTGGGTGTAATAGTGTTTTATATTATTAAAAGTTACTCCCTCCGTCCCATTCATTTTTATACACTTTCCATTTTGGGACGTCCCATTCATTTCTATACATTCCAAAAATAGTAACTTTTAAAAATATAAAACACTATTACACCCACTACTTTCTCCACTATCTCTATTCTATAACAATATAAATCACTATTACACCCACTACTTCCTCCACTATCTCAAATCTATTATTAAATATTGATAGGTCCCATCACTTTACTCACTTTTCATCTAATTTTACTCTTTTTTTTTTATCTATTTTCTTAGTTTACGTGCCCCGTCCCAGTGTATAGAATTCACTGGGACGGAGGGAGTACTATTTTTGGAATGTATAGAAATGAGAGGGACATCCCAAAATGGAAAGTGTATAGAAATGAATGGGACGGAGGGAGTATGATTTTAAAAAGTAATCAAATATAATAAAATATGTATGATGTTATTCTAAGTTTTTTTTTGTATTTTGATTTTAAAAATTCTTAATATGTTGTCGATGAAATAATATCTTGAATTTTTGAATGTAGCTTAGAAAATAGATGAAATAAATATTTAATAATAATATGTTGTTGACGGGATTCGAACCGATATAAAAAAAAGAATATTATTTTAATATTACATCCAACGGTTCTCATTTACCTATATTTGTATCTAACGGTTATTATTTAGAGGACCAAACCAAATGACCAAACTACCAACCAAACAGAAGATGATTTGCTTATAATAATATAGTATAGAATATGAGATTGTATACGAGGCCCGTGCCTCGCACGGGCACTAATGCTAGTTTAAGAGAAAGTATCAAAAATACTATTTTTTTTAAAGTTTTTTTTGCGATTTTACTATCTTTTGAAAATATTTGTAAAAATACGATTTGCAACCAAAAGTAACTGAAAGATATTTGAAGTTGCTTGGGTTGCATATGAGTTTGCATCCAGTTGCATTTGGTTGCAAAGTCGTATTTTTACAAAAAATATTCAAAAGTTCGAATTCATTTTTTTGCAATTTTTTTTAAAATAAAACATTTTTTTGCAAACAAATTAAAAAAAAACACATACTTAAGAACAAAGCTCTTAATTTAAAATCTAAACAAAAATATATTGAATATGACCGATTGTTGACCAGTTTAATATAATACACACAGAGTATATTATATTACCAAAGAGATAATGACGGATGCTTCTGCTTGATTAAATCTATATTTTAAAAATTGATCGATTAATTGATTAATCGCTAAACAGTGATTCTATTATATCAAAATTGGGTTAGTAATTATTATTTTTTTACCACAAACCACAATAAAGATGACAAATATCGGCTTGATTGTTAAAATTGAGCAAAATATATATTGTGTGTTTAAGAATGATCATGAATGACAAGCTTAGGTTGAAATCTAGGGTGTAAATGTCATCGTCATGCAAAAAAGCTGTGCTTCTTCATTTGAACATTTTTTAGAACAGGTTCTGACTTGTGTGTGTACTTAAAATTCACAGTCTCTTCACAAAACCATCAAAAATATAGAAAATTTTCACAACAAAGAAGGCCTATGGCGAGTATATATATACAGGAGAAAAATAGATAACTGATTAAGGTTATCAAAGTTGGTGCTAATGGAACTTAATTATCTGCAACCGATGTCCTAGCTGAATGTATTGTATACAATATTAATAGTGATGCACTTTGCCAATTTGCAAGAGATGATAATCTTAACTATTTGGGATTATCCATCAGAAAGTGATATTACACCATCCCAGTTGTAATTTTTTGGTACGAAAGCCATGATTACATTTTTAATTGCTTTTAAAACTTTAATTTAGTAAGGGATAGAATAACTACATTAGAAATAAATTAGTCACTAATTCCAAAGTTTAGTTTGTTAAGGAGGAATCTTTAAGCTAATCTAGCTAGCTGTAATTTTTTGATTATACAAATGGACGACGCAATAATAGAGCTGACATTGTTAGATGAAGCTGGTGGATTTTTCATTTTAAAATTTAAGTAAATTGTCCATATTAATATTTTTATTTCACGCAAGGCGCACACGCAGATTAGAGTATTTTTGCTTCTTCAGTTCTATAAACATTTTTAAGTGTGTACTAGTTAACTAGTTGCATTGACTTGATTATCTTATATCTATACTCTATATTAATAAGCAAAACAATGTGAAAATGACACTTTACCCGGGTTCGATTCCTAGCAACTACATAATTATACAAGATTTATTTACTTTAAATTCTTTAGCTTCATCCAGGGTTGGATTCCTTACAACTACGTAATTTATATAAGATTTATTTATTTACTTTAAATTCAATAGTTTCATCGAGTGTTAGATTTTTTGCAGCTACGTAATCATAAAAAATTTATTTATCTTTAATTTCTTTAGTTTTATGCACAGTTCGATTGTCTATAACTACATAATTAAATAGTTATTTATTTATTATATATTTTTACCATTCAATTCTCGAGAAATACATTTTTAAATAATATTTATTAATAATTTATTAATACTAATATTTTAATGTCGAATCATGTTCGGCCAAGCACGGTTATAAGCTAGTATATATTAACACCTTGTTTAATTTTACTGGTTGTACTTACCTTTTCTTTTCTCGTAAGAGGCTGCTTTGATTTGTTTTTGGACAATGGAGTTGGTAGTGAATAAGATATAAGTGTACAAAAGAAATTTTCTCTTCCACTTCGATGTTCGATGTGATACTTGGGTGAAAAAACAATTTTTTTTTGAACATTTTGGCATATATACTTTATAAATGAATATCTGTTCTCAGATATATTGGGAGTAACTAAGAATTATTCAAAACGATAAAAAATAAACTCTTATTACTTGAGCTGAGAAAAAAACATTTTAGATAACCTCGAATTGAAAATTTTATTCAAAATTTCTCTTCTACACCAGCCCTATTGCTCGTACTTTAGTTTGTTAGTAAATAAATTATTTAATTGTACATTTGTAAATTGAATATTGCTGACAATTATTGCAATGACATAATCTAACAAACATCAGCAATTTTCTTACACATATTTTTAATTCCCACTTGATCGAATGTACACGTTTGAAAATAGCATTTGAAGAAGTCGTCTCATGCATGCAGTCAAAGTCATCTCTCCTTGCTCTTATGTAAATCTGTGTGTGTTTAGTTGAAGCACTGGATTCTGCGCATATATATACATGGTTTGGATTGCATAATAGCCATAACATTAACTCATTCGAGGAAGTTCATAAACACAGAAATATTAGTTGATCAACCAGCTAGTTAAAACATGCAGACGCCACCCAGAACGCCCCAGACGCCACCCAAAGCTGTTGGAGAATGGACTACTCCACTGTGGGGTTGCTTTTCTGATTGGGGAAACTGTAATAATCCTGACTCTTGTGCATCAGTTCATTACCTAATATTAGTATATGTGTGTTTTCTGCCTAGCTATATGCCGGATTAATCGAATCCGGCATACTTTATACTGAAATGTTTCTGAACTCGGACGTTTTTATTGCAGGTATCACCACACTATTTTGTCCATGCGTTACTTATGGACAGATTGCCAATATTGTTGACCAAGGAAAGACTAGTAAGTATGATGCATGTACAATAAACTAAATTACGTACAATTGTACTATAGAAAATAATAATTGAATGAATGGTTAATGATTATTTGCAATATGTGCAGCTTGTTTTACTGGGGGAAAAACTTATTTAACGCTAATGTCTCTTACCTGCGGATGCTGCTTGTATTCTTGCTTTGCGCGCTCGAAGCTGAGATTTATGTACAATTTACCTCCATCCCCTTGCAGTTGCGGGGACTGTGTGGTTCATGCTTGTTGCGAGCCATGTGCTTTATGTCAAGAGTATCGTGAGCTCAAAAATCGTGGATATAACATGTCGATTGGTAATTAACCTATTTTCTACACCAAAAGTACATACATAGCAACTGATGAATAGTATAAAGGACATCAAATGAGTTCAGCTATATATTTGTGTGCATGTTTTTATTTTTAAGTTAACTTAATGATTTCATTGTTTAGGTTATGATCTAAACAAGACCACGGTTGGTACTGTTGCACCTCTCGGTCAAATGATGACTCAGATCGACAATATGAGCAATCATCCAAACGGTAGCCAGAATGGTCGTTATGATAATCAGAACAATCGTCAGAATGGTTCTTACAAAAATGATTCTTACAATAATCAGAACATGAACCAACGTCAGAATGATGCTCCTCTAAGTCAAATGATGGGTCAAATGGATATAAATTCCAATGATCGTTACAATAATCAGAACAATCGTCAAAATGATCATTATGACAATCAGAACATGAATCGTCCACAGAATGATGATGCGCCTCTAGGTCAAATGATGGATCAGATGGACATAATACCGAATGATCTTCACAATAACGTCCAGAACAATCGTCCGAATGATCGCTATGATAATCGAAACAATCGTCAAAATGATCGTCCTTACAATAATCAGAACATGAATCGTCAACAGAATGATGATGCACCTCTAGGTCAAATGATGGATCAGATGGACATAATACCAAATGATCTTCAGAATATTGGCTACAATAACGTTCAGAACAGTCGTCTGAATGATCGCTATGATAATAGAAACAATCGTCAGAATGCTCCTTACAATAATCAGAACATGAATCGTCGTCAGAATGATGCACCTCTAAATCAAATGATGATGGATCAGATGGACATAAATCCAAATGATCGTCAACATGATCGATACAATAATCAGAATCAGAACAATCGTCAGAATGATCAGCAAGAAGATCAGGAGCAAGAGTAATAACCGAGAACCAGCAAAGAGATCGATCAAGGTATAATGAATATATGCATGTATATGTTTGCTTCATGTCTGGTACAGTGTTCAAGCTTGAGTACTATCAAAATGTTTTTCCTTGCTGTTTGTTGATGCTAAGTTGCGTGAGACTATTTTCAGGTAATTTTTTTTACAACTTTGTATTATGAACTTTGCTTTCATTATGTTCAAAGCTCCCAATTTGTAAAATAAAATTTCATTTATTGTACTTTTTGATTCTTATATGTAATTAATTAGTTTGCCTGAGCATTTGTACCGAAAGATCTTATGTGTGAAAAAACTTTCCGGAGAGCAAAGAAAACGCATGCGCGAAATGAAAAATATATTTGCTCAAAAATAACCAAGCCACAAGGTTGAAGTCGATAATTTTTGGGAAATTATAGTATATGATTATTTGTTATTTTTATTATTCTCATTAAATTCTTCGGTACAAATACCTAATTTCGACTTCATTTGATTAATAAATGTGTATAATATGTAAAAATCAAGTGCTTCGAGTGAATGAATGAGCTCTGGATGAATGAAGAAGCTCTTATTGACACTAACTCCCAACAGCCCGTTTGTGTTCTCCATATGACTTATCACGTAGCTCAGCATCATAAACTCATCATAAACTCATCATAAACTCGTATCATACACTTTAATGTATGATATATTTACGATTTCTTACATTTTTACATTAAAAGAGCGCCTATCAATTAAGTTGAACTAAAAAAAACGTCAATTAGTTAATACTCTCTCTGCCTCATAATAAATGAGTCAATCAACATTGCACGCTTTTTAATATATCAATGTTGATTTTAATTTCAATCATAAAAAATGAGATAGTGAATGATAAATAAGTCTATAATATATGAATGAGTGGTTGAGATAATCTTAAATGAATGCTATAATTAAAAGGTAGGTTTATTCTTTTTAGGACATCTCAAAAAGAAAAGTAGCTCAAATAAAATAGGAAGAAATGAGTAATATTTTAGTAGTCCAATCGGAATTCAACAGTTAAAGGAAAAGGCCACGAAGAAAAAACCTCATACCATAATTAGGATTGAGTTGCAAAGAGACACCACGGTGTGACAACAAAGAACAAGACGGAGAATGACAATAAAAGTGACACAGTACTATTGATCTCTGTTATTCGATTAATGTTCATGAAATTAAAATAACCTAGCGACGCAGATAAATGACATGTTGAGTCTAATCAGAACATTAGTTCCAAAATGCATGATATATAAGTATGTGTACATATATGTGCATGTAATATCTGTTAAAAAATTATATATTCTTCTATCATCTTATGCAGTAGATTAAAGCTACCTCATTTATATATTTTATCCTTAATTTAAAAATTCCTTATAGATACTGTTTAAGCCAATTTTTGTCACGGACTAAGTTTCAAGATTGAATTTATAATCGGATATTTGTATAGAGCTCTAAAATTAGGGATTTGATATTCATGACAATTTTGGGAGAGAATTAGGGTTTATGTGATTTGAGGCTGAGTTTGAGAGGATTAATTCAGAATTAATGGAATTTCGAATTCCCTTCTCAAGGTGCCTAAAAAGGAATCAAGCTCACGTAGTTTTTTTATTTTCAGTATCAGATTCAGTTTAGGCCCATCCTCCTATTCTTTAGAAGCAAGTCACCTATATATGTTAAGTTTCCTCGTTTATATGTTCCCAATTATATTGGGTTTCTTGCGAGATAAGGATTAATAACTTGTTGGTCATTTTCTAATCCTTTACGTATATCCATTAAAAGACCATGTTCATATTATGTATTAACAAGTCCTCAGTGTTTATCGTAGGTTTTTCCTTCAGTGAACACTTTCTTAATTCATTCAGTGTCTTCACCTCCCGATCAATCCTCTTGGCTTGTGATTATTAACCAATGTATTTGTGCCTTCGAAGAAAAATGATGATATAGCTTTGGGGATTGACTATATTTTTAATCATCCACACTGTTAAATGTTATGCACGTGACATTTTGTTTTTGTCTATGTGTTTTCCAAGCATCAAACAGTTCGATTCAGGCCCAAATCTTGCTTGATTTCGCTCGCATAGTAGATGTTTCCAAGCGTCAAGTAATTTGATTCAAAAAAAATCTTTCTTGACTTTGCTTGCGTATTGATGAGATGTCGTTCATAAGCCACAAAGTTGTCAAAAGACTCTGATTACCAATTTCTTATTTCCCGATACAAAGTCCCCGGTATATGAATCATCATAGCATTAAACACAGTTTTTCGGTCCATCTTCTGCTTCCAATCTTCAAAGGTTCATTTAAGTACCTTTGGTTCAGATTGTACAGCGATGGGATATATTCTGTGATTTATAAAATGTTAAATCTAAAAAATTGTAGATCACCACTTTTTCGTCTCACAACTTTGTAAGTTGGCGGGTGGACCACCATAGCTTCGCACTGAAGCATATATCTGGCTCGGTATATCCTCTACCCCCAAGTGATTTATTACTTCAATTTTGAAGTGGTACATCACTAATAGGACCGAAGATTCTCTTGTCCCCAAGTGAGTGTCGGCAAATCATAAGTTGGGACTTGGATTGTTATTTGCCCTAATTGATTGCCGATAGATCACGAGTTTTGTGATTGTCGATAAATCATAAGTTGGGACTCAGTCAAATTTTTGCCCCAAGTTGATTATCGATAGGTCACAAGTCTAGGATTAAAGCAGTTTGATCCCCCAAGTGTTGGACGACGGGTTACTTGTTCTGGACTTTATCAAATTTGTTGTCCCAAGTGACCCTCGTTGAACACTTGTTTGGGTTGGATTAATTTTTCTTCCATGATATATTTGCATAAATCTTGGGGGAAAAAAATTAATTTTTGCATGACATTAAATATGTGAAGGCTAAAGAAAAATAGCACTTATCTTGATTTTGCCGAGCACATTTTGATTTAAGAGACATATCTCCGATCAGAAACATAGTGGGGGCTGCTTAGAAGCTTTACCGAGCCTAGCTTTTATGGCTTTGATTCTTTAGTGCTTCATAAACTTTGATTCTTCATGTGTTGCAATGTGTCAATGGAGAACATTCTTCTCATAAACTACAGCGTGTTATTTTAAAGCTCACAAATGTGCACCTAATATGTTGCTGAAGTACATGTCCTTATGCTGCAACTTGTGTTTTTGCTGTTCTTTTTCTTTCAGTAATGTTTTGTTGCTGCAACTACTGATGCTGATGCTGTTGTTGCAGCTAGTGCACATTCTCACGCTCCTTGTAGTTGCTAAATATTGCATCTGAATGACCCAGTATCATATATACTACCCATAGTTTTTTTTCTGGTCAAATTATTTTGTCATGTTGGCTGCCAAGCTACTAGAATTTCAAGTGTTTTGGTGCATATTGTTAATTCCGGTTGCTGGTAGTATCACTAATTCTGGGTGCTGATTGTACCAGATTTGTAGTTTCTTCCTTTGGTTTAGTGCAGAAATTTTTTGGTGCATCTCCTGTTGTCTTGACCATCAGCTTTGTACGTGAAAGGCACCTTAGTTTTTTATCGTCTGACAACATTCTCAGGTGCCAAATGTTGATGCCTCGCTCAAGTCAAAATATTGTTACCGGATAGTCTTATAAATAGTACCGTTGGCCACTTTATTTCTTCTTTATATTTTGATCGTAGACTCCATTGTATAGCCTGCTTTTTCTTCGATAATAATCTCGTAGAGAGCTGCTGGTTCTTCTTATTTCTTATTTGATATATGCATGAACAACAAAGTGGAGCCGCGAACAATTGATAAATGAGCCACTAAAATTCACTGCAGATGTCATGTTACCAAACATATTCCAAGGAGCTACGCTACCCGCAGCTGTCTTTTCCTTTCAAAATTATGCTTCTCCATAAGTGACACATTGCATTGCTTTTAGTCTAGAAAACTTGAAGCTGCTTTTGATTGTTTCCTTTTTCCTTTTGCAAGCTCTCTATGTAACTGAAAATTGCTTCTTCTTCTTTTTTTTCTGTTTTTTTTTGAATCCTGTTGCTGCGCTTTTATTACTCTCCCTTTTCACACAAGAGTATATCAGCAAGTGGTTAATTATCTTCAATCAGTGCCTGACTTTTTTCTGAACTAAATTGCACCCTTTTTTTTAAAGAGAGACCATACTTCTTTTCCGGTCATGCTGCTTTGAGTTCTGGATTGTATATCTCCTGGTATTTCATTGCAGTGTAGATTTGCCACGATGAACTTGTAGCAGAAATTTTTAGATACAAATCTGGACAGCTCATATCCCTTCACTAAAATGGACGTAACTTTCTGCAGCAAAATCCTTTTTACGAACCGTTTTTTGCATAAAAAATTAGACTCTGAGACCTTTCAAATGGTGTATGAATCACTGCCCCCAACTTACTAGATGAAAACAGTTTTCTCTGAGAAGTTAGGCAATCTGCAACATCAGATTTCATTGTCCATGTCAAGCTTGCTTCATTCTGATTGATTAATTTCAGTCCCTTGGTTTTCCTTTCCAGATTCTACTGCAGTTGTACTTCCAGAAATGACTTCAGATAGTAACTCTTTAGTTCATATATATTGTCCAGGCCAGCGAGTAATGTAGAAAAAAGTTGTCGATCAACGAACAAATCTGGACAGTTAGACCCCTCTTCACTAATATGGCCATAACTCCCTGTGAAATATTTATTTTCACACACCGTTTTTTGAATAAGAAACTAGACTCCGAGATCTTTCTAGCGGTGTATAACTTACTGCACAGAAAATTCTGTAGGAAAGCAGTTTATTCCACGAAGTTCGGCCTTGTGCAGTTTTCAGATTTTTTGCTTTCTTGCTGCGTTTTCTTGCTTAATTAGCATCATGTGGTTTAGTAGAATATAAAACTGGTATATATAACAGTTTGAATTATAACAGTTTGGAAGAAATGGGTATATGATCTTCTGCCCACAACTTCCTAGATGAAAGCAGTTTATTCTGGGAAGTTATGCATTCTGCTGTTTCCAGATTTTTGTTTTGTTACTGCAAGCCAGTTCATAATTGCTTAGCGCAGCTGCCATTAATCATGCTTTGTGTGATACTGAAAACTTTGTTGGTTCTTCTGGATTGACCTCTATCATGTCCACATAGATTCAAAATGGATTCAGCAAACTACAATGATCTCAGTTCGATTCATGGCCTTTTTACTTCAAGTTAAAACTCATGATCCTCGTAGCTGTTAGAAAATGGTTTCTTCTAACAGTAGCTCCTTCTTTTTAGTCCCTTGTACACTTTGAGCGGCACACAACTGATTGACTGATTTACTACCACACAAGTATACTGTAATTTTGTTTGTACATATAAATTTGTTGTAGCGTTAGTTAATATCTTTAAAGGCATCAGAATTCAGAAGTAACATCATTTTCTTTGTCTAGTTGTTGGCTTTTGCTTCCTCAAGAATCTCTAATTTGCATGCCAGGTAGTTTCTTCACCTTCACAAGCACAAATGCTTTTCATTCTTCTTCTATGATCGCAATAGCTTTCTCTTGTCACCTTGTCAATCTTCACCAATAATTTTTCTCTGTAGCAAATTACTTGGTACTTATAAGCATCATGTTTTTGCTAATTTTTTAAAAATACTTCTACATGTTTTCTGCTGCAATCATCGCCTCCCATCCTTCAGCTGAGTAGTTCCAAATATTAAGTCAGCGCCCGAGTACATTGGCTGGTGTTTTTGTGGTAGTTTCTTAGCTGGATATAATGCTTATCCTTCTCGAAAAAGATTGATTCCTCCACTTCTTGTATAGAGACCTCTCTGTCTCAGCTCATGTGGTTAGGAGTGACAAAGGAGAGCAAGCCAAACCCCTAAGTCAGGGTTTCCATCCTCGCAGCCAGCAGATTTTATTGGCCGTTGTCAAGGAGGAATGCACTGGATTTCTGTTGCTACTGAGAAGATGAAGCCAGCTGCTGCACAGGAATGTCAACCATTCTCCTGTGCAGAGCAAAGTAAATGATTTATTATTCGCAAAGATTTCTAACCTTGAGTCAGTTGTATTTCCAAATTAGGCCTAAACTGGATAAATCTCATAGTAGAGGGATTAAAATACATATTTTTCAAAGAAATTTTTATCTTAAATGAGATATTTAAAAGACCAAACTTTTATAAACTCTTAAAATTGACTGAGAACTCGAGAAAAGATTTTCATGTAAGTCAGTTCAACGTAATTATTGAGTATTTGAATATCTAGTGAGGATCATAGTTGGTCGCGTGTATATGTAGGCAAAATTTTCACCCAAATTGGTTATCGGTCGTAATTATGGTTTGATTTGGTTCGAATTCCATCATTACCGTAATCTCCTATATATTGGACTATTTTTCATCTTTCCCGTGTTCGTGAAATAATCACTAAGACACAATGTTCATGAAATATAATCAACACCTAGTGACTCGGTTCACAGGGATGAGTGTGTATAGATGCGCATGCATCCCGTAACCTCCGGATAACACTTAAACATGTATCATCTATATAAGTTTACTGTAATACTGAGACAGCTAATTTTTATCTTCCTGTTACTTAATCATGACTTCTTCTGCCTCCACCGGTGCTCCTTCCCCCTGGTCCACCGGCCTCTGCGGCTGCCTCTCCGATGTTCCTAACTGTACTTACACTTCTCTGTTTATCATGATCTGTTTAACTGTGCATGCCAACACTTTCCGAGAGTTCTTTGATAAATCATGTTGATAATCTGTCATATGCATAGAGAATATTGGCAATTGCTAGCATATATTAACTAATTATAGACCAAATTCACACATTTCGTTATTTTACAGGCTGTTTAACATGTTTTTGCCCCTGCATTACTTCTGCATTACTTGCATTGTGTATACACTGATAGGATATTGGACTGGGTGCGGATGGATTTTGTCATGCTTTTATCGGTCTAAGATAAGAAAGCAATACATGCTGAAGAAAAGCCCTTGTGGAGATTGTTTGCTTCATTTTTTCTGCGTGCTATGTGCTTTATGTCAAGAACATCGTGAGCTTCATATCCGAGGATACGACATGTCTCTAGGTGAGCTATACCAGTATAATTTGAGCCTCTACAGTGTAACCCGTGTCAAGCACGGACCGAGCATGAGTCGACATTAAAATATTAGTATTAATAAATTATTAATAAATATTATTTAAAAATATATTTCTCGAGAATTGAATGATATTGGACTGTGATCGCTTATATACCAACAATTTGGTACAGGATGGAAAGGAAATATGGAAAAACAAAATCGTGGACTGACAACGGCACCAAAGCCTGAAGGAGGGATGACCCGATCAAGTTAAAGACACCTACTTTGTTTCGATGGATCGGATCAGTTTGGATTGCGAATAAAATGGCCTAAGAGCGAGCGTAAAATTAAAATAATGAATTCAATATATATTGCGAATTTAATGCAGGGTCTCGAAAATTGTCGAGACGGACTTGCGGTGAATGTAAAAAGATCAAGTGCCTCAATAGGCATTGGCCTTGTCCCTGTGACTTGTCTATCCAAATCAATCAACATGAAATATTTGAAATATGCATGGTTTAGTGGAGATGATGAAATTCATGAGAGCCTATTATAACAACGTAGACGATACTTATGATTCCTTACATTCGGAAAACGTCCATCAATTAATAGAATTTTAAGTCCAATAAGAATTGGACAACCATAGCCTGGAGGGATAAGGCCATGACAAAGAAGCTCGTCCAATTACTAAAATAGAGGACCAGAGAGAGACAACTGTGTGACATTCGATTAATCCCACTATAAAAAAAGACGAAAACTAATAATAAAAGTAAACCCACTATTGAATTATTCCATTCGATTTGTTCGGGAAATCTATACTCTTTATTAATAAGCAAAACAATGTGAAAATAGTGCCTGATACCAAAGTCCTAAAGTACCAAAATATCAAATTTGGTTAACACGGAATTCGGGTTCGATTCCCTACAAATACATGGTTAAACAAGATTTATTTATTTGATTTAATTTTTTTGGTTTCACCCCGGATTCGATTTCCTATAACTACGTTATTTAAAGATTTATTGATTTAATTTATTTTTTTGAATTTCATTCGGATTCGATTAATATTTTAATCTCGGTCCGTGCTTCGTACGGGTTATCAGATACTCCCTCCGTCCCCCTCAATTCTTTACATTGGGGGACGAGGGCTCGGCACTCATTTTAAGACTCTTATAAAATATATTTCCATAAATTATTTTAAATATTTTTTTCTTCTGAATAAAAGTATAATGTTTAAATTTTTATTTAGAAAAAGAAAATTTTGAAAATAAGTTGTAGAATTATACTTTATAGGAGCCATAAAATGCGTGTTAAGCAATGTAAACAAACCGTAAAGAAATGAGAGGGAATAAGGAGTATAATTTAGTACTAGACGTGGTTGGTTCAATAAATGGTTTAGTTTGCACTGAGCAGTGTCGTAAAAAGCGAGAATCGAAATTAATTGGTGAATGCACCGTTTAGGGATTAATCGGGTAATCGGAGATTAATTGGAATGATAAATCGGATCATTAATTGGAATAAATTTAATAATATTTTTTATATACAATTATATTCATATATATAATTGTTTCGTTATTTCAACTAAACATATGTTATTATCATATATTTATGCAAATATGTTAAAAATATTATATTATTGTTATAAGTAAAATTTTGAAGGTTTAACTTTTCAATTAGAGATCAATTTAAGAGGTAAAATTAAGAGAATTTATGATTTAGGCATCTAAAATTATAATTATATGTACAAAAATAATATTTTTTCTTATTGTTTAATCAAGTTTCTACCTTTTAAATTTTTATTATTTTTTATTTTTTACTATTTTTTAATAATTATCCTGATTTTTGACCGATTCAGCCGATTTTTGACCGTTTTTCTGGAAAGACGATTAATTAATTGATTTTCACTTAATCAGTCCGGTGCTCCGCCGTCTACAGATTAATCGACGATTAATCGTCGATTTTTAAAACATGAGGCTAGATCAATTTGTAATTTGGAATCCGGCTTTTAGAATGATGAAGATAATTAATGGACCAATTAAACAGCCCGGCCCTGGACCATGTATGACTTCTAAATACCTTTCATGATTCTGTTGGGACTAAGGGGTCATTTGATAACCCTTCTGGACGACACCTAACAGGACCATTTCACTTGTTTGTTTACTTTTTTCTTCTCCTGAACGATTCAAATATGAACCAAATTCCTCTGGACCATGGCTAAATTTTGTACCCTAATGATTCAAATCATGTACACTACCTAGGAGTATTACATAACACTAGTCACTAGATTATAGCCCAGCACATAAAAATTAAAAATATATAAAAATAAATCAACTATCATGAAATGTAATTAACCAAGTACTCGCGTTTCACGTGGAGGAGGAGGACCTACGTACGTAAGTACGTACTGTGACTGATCAAGACATTGGTTCCGAAATGCAAAACGTTTGAATGTAAACTGTATATATATGAGCATGCATCTGGTTACCTCTGTATCACACTTGCAAACACATTTAGCTAGCTATAGTTTCATTTTCCGGTTCATCAATCATGAGTCATGCCTACTCCTCCGGTGCTCTTTCCTCTTGGTCTACCGGCCTCTTCGGCTGCTTCTCCGATGTTCCTAACTGTACTGAAACTACTCTATATATGTTACTTTGCATGAGTACTTAAGGGTGACATAACGTTAGATTATGTTAAATATTTTATCATACACATACGAAAAAATCGACACGTTAACTATAAAATAAAATTTACATAATCTACTAAATATTTAGATTAATCCTAAAGGCTACTTCTAATAGATGCATTCCGATTTTTTCAGGTTGCTTAACAATTTTCTGCCCCTGCATTACTTTTGGACGAATTGCAGAGATTGTCGATGACGGAAATACCTGTAAGCATGTATAATCATATGTCATAGAAGGTGTATGCATATTTTTATTGTGGTTCTATGTTGCAGCTTGCGGCAGAGCTTGTGCTGTACATGCGCTGACAGGATGGTTAATTTCGTGCTTATATCGGTCTAAGATGAGAAAGCAATACATGCTGAAAAGAAGCCCTTGTGACGATTGTTTGGTTCATTTATTTTGCGGGAGGTGTGCATTGTGCCAAGAATACCGTGAGCTTCATATTCGAGGATATGACAAACAGAATCGTGGAGGGACTATGGCAGTACCAAAGCCTGGAGGAGGAATGAGCCGATGAAGTTGAAGACACCTACTTTTCTTTTTTTTTTTGAATAAAATGTACTTGCATTTCATATCATATCACTGTCGAGTACATGCATAATAACGTCATTGTTTCCATGGATTGGAAATGTCTGGATTGTGAACGAAACGGGTTGTGTACGCAGTACATAGCTTGAATATTATCTATGTACACATAGCTACATGCCTGTAATTGTGTATCAGTGTGTTTCATTTGATAAATACCTTTGTATTATTTATCGTTGTAGTTTTGTTGTAATTTTACATGCATTGTTAATCTGTTGTACTAAATGTTTCTATGGGCACGTTTGTATTTGTCGATGGAAATCAGAATCAGGAATTAGAACGGGGTCAATGAGAATAAGAATGATATGTTATTTCAAGGGGGAGGGAGGGTATGATTTTACCCATATGATGGGAATGAAGTTCACATTCTCAATCATCAAATTGTCAATCCAAATATTAACACATAAGTTTGAGGTTCCGATTCTCATTAACGAGACTCATTAACCATTAATCAAACGCCCCCTACATTGATGCAGACTGATCAGTTCTTTGGTCCCTGCATGCGCAAGTACTCTCATTGCAAATGTTGGAGTCACTTTTAGCCATATATGCATGCATTATTAATTGAATGTCTCAAAGAAATCCACGTTGTAAAACTTTACATGTTTCTACTGTAGTTAACAAAGGCAGCTGAGTATATATAAGGTTTGTAAAACGGGAAAAAGGTTGTGTGTTGTCAGATTTCCATTTTGGTATATGATCAAGTGGTGGTTGTAAATTTGATTGTACGTAGATTTAAATTTTTGGTCCTATACTCATTTTCTGCCATTAGACCATGTTCATAGGCTACAGTCACATGTTCTCATTCATAGCAAAATAACATATTCCCTTGCTCATGAATTCATATAAAAATTTTGATTTTTTTGCACATATCTCAACATAAGATAAATATTTTTAAACAAATTAAAAATTGTTATCTTTATCATTCAAAATAGTAAAAATTAAAAATTTTGAGTTTTACTGTATATCTAAATCATTTTTTTAATATATATCTAAATCATTTTGAAATGTGCGCAAAGAGATAAATGTAAACTAGATGGAAGCATTTCGTCCAGATAAAGTACGTATGACAATGGAATCTTTACTTTATCGTTTGTTAACTTTGTAAGAAATTCTCCCTCAGAAAAACTTTGTAGACTTCTTATTCACAATCAAAAAGCCCATCAAAGCCCAAAAATCGGTAGAAAATGCAATGCATTTTCTAGTGACTTTGAAGGATATCCTTTTCTTTTTCTAACTGTGTGTTTATTTTGGCATTCTAATCCAAATCTATAACATCTATAATCTATAATCTATATTCTATATTAATAAGCAAAATAATGTGAAAAATGGTGTGCGGTACTTTTACCAAAGTACCAAATTTGGATAACACAAATTTCGGGTTCGATTCCCTACAACTACATAATTAGATTTATTTATTTGATTTAATTTCTTTGTTTTCACCCCGGGTTCGATTCTCTATAACTACGTAACTTAAAATTTTCTTTTTTTGATTTCTTTTTTTGAATTTCATCCAGGTTTCAATTATTATTTTCATCTCGGCCCGTGCTTCGCATGGGTTATTAGCTAGTCTTTATTAATAAGTGAAACCCTCTTTTAACATTGTACCAAATTTGGTTCACACGTTTTTTTGGTTCCATCTTTTTTTCGATTTCACCCCTAATTTATTTATATTTTAAATTATCTAATTTAAAATAGAATATATAATACCCTAATCTTAACTCAAAGTGAAATCCCCTTTTTAACATTGTACCTATATTTTAAATTATCTAATTTAAAATAGAATATATGATACGCTAATTTTAACTCAAAGTTAAATCCCTTTTAACATTGTACCAAATTTGATTGGCACTTTTTTTTTGGTTCCATCTTTTTTTTGGTTTCACCCATAATCTATAACTTTTATAATTTAATTTTTATTAATAAGTGAAACCCCTTTTAACATGTACCAAATTTGATTAGCACATTTTTTTGGTTTCACTCCTAATTTGTGTTTTTTAATTTGTTTTTCTAAAAAATATAATCTATAATCTATAATCTTTATTAATTATTAAGTAATAAGCGAAACCTCTTTCTAATAGTACGACACCAAATTTGGTTCGCACTTTTTTTTTTTGATTTCACCCGTAAAATCTTATCTCACGTAGAAATCTTATCTAACATAGAATATTCTATGTTGTTAAAAGAATATTAATCTAAAATATATTATAATATTATTATTGTATTAAAATATATTATATTATTTTTATACTCATCGGCATCACATCAGATCACCCAATTAGCTGATTAAGTTAGCTGTTTTGACTTTTGACTAACGGATTGGGTTAGTTGTTTTGACTAACGGATTCAATTAGCTATTATATAAAACTGTTTGGTAATTAGTTGTTTGTATATCAACTAGACACACCACAATCATCTAATTGAAAAAGCTCCTCAAAGTAGTTTTTTGAGTCCAAAAAGATATTTCAATCTGCTAACTACTTAACACTAATATTAGAGGTTTCAAATTGTCAAACATCTAATTTGGCTCAAACCTCTAATTTTCTCCCAAACCTTTAACTTTCAAACATGACCTGTATATATTGAAAATAAAAGCTTTTCATTAATCAACCAGAGAATATATACATCATAAAGGAAATCGACACTCCTGCAATAAATCTGGCACCAAACGGTTGGCCTTTAAATATATTTTAGTATTATTATTGTACCAAATATAGTATATTATTATTGTACTCATCAACGTCACAATCAGATCAAACACCATACCCGATTATAATTATTTAAATCAAAATACAAATCTCAATCTATTTTATACCCCTAAATTGGTTATCTTAATCTACCTTTATATGAAGCATCTATCCACCCTCAAAATTTTAATTGTCGTTTTCTTCCCAACTCTCCTGAGTATAATTTGAGTATAATATTTAGTTTCATGTTTGATCAAGCTAAAATATGTGTAATTTTAATAAAATACCGTTAAAAAAGGATTTCGCTTATTAATAAAGGTTATAGATTTATATTATATAAATAATTTAAATTTTTCTATAAATTAACTAGGCCCGTGCTTCGCACGGGTTATCGTCTAGTTTATTATTAATAAGCGAAATCTCTTCCAATATTGTATCAAATTTAATTCAAATTTTTTTTAATTTCACCCCTAATTTATTTATTTTTAAAATATAATTATTTAATTAAAAATAAATTATATTATATCATAAACTCCTATTTCATGTAGTAGAATTATTATATTCTAAACTCATATTTTACGTAATAGAATTTTATGTTATTTTTAAATTATTTTTGTTTTGTTCAATGCTCTACTTTAAACATTCGTATCAACTTTTATTTTGAAAGCATAAATTACTACACTTGTTGTTTCAATTTTCGACTCATATATTATATATTATTATGATATCCTACACTCATATTTATCAAACAAATTTATGTTGTTTTTAAATTAAAAATAATAATAATCTAAATAGATTATATTATTGTTGTATTCTAAACTTCTATTTCATGTAAAATTCTATGTTTTTTTAAGAAAAAAACTAATTCTAGGTTGTTTTTAAACTAAAATAGAATTATCTAATCTAAAATAGAGTATATTATTATTGTACCATAAACTCTTATTTCACGTAATATCCTATGTTGTTTTTAAAAATAATAATAATCTAATCTAAATTTAAAATAAATTATATTTTATTGTTATTAAATTACATAATTATTGTACCAAAATATATTATATTATTATATTATATCATGTATCAGATATCTCATGCTCGGAGTTACAATAAGATCACAGACATAAGCAAACTAAAGTACGTTGTAGTTTGTAGTTTAGACCATTTAAAATTTGTATTCTTATTGTAGTTCTAATTCTTTTATAACCTTAGTAGGTAGTTTAGACCATTTAAAATTTGTATTCTCATTGTATTCTTTTAAATATAATAGAAAGTTGTTACTGAAAATAAAGAAATTCAGTTAGACGAGAATCTTTTGGATCTAAATACAGATTGGTGTTTTAGATTTTCAAATGATTTTGTTTTTGATATTGAAATAGAAATAGAGTAATGCTAGAGCACCCAACAAAATTTTCCAAAATTTGTACAGAGTATATGGAGAGTATATGACTGACACTTTGCAATTTTTAATTCGTGGGCGCATATGTATGCATGCGGGTGCCATATTTTTATTAGAAATGTTACTATTAAGAATGGATTTGGGAGATGTTTTGAGAAATTTTGTTAGGTACTCTAGCATTTTTCATAAAAATAATCTACAATTAACATTTCAGTTGATAGTGCTCTACACTTCATTGAGATTTCGTTATACTGTAAAGGGATAATGTATAAAGTTTTTATATTTAACTTAATAATAATAATATTTTCATGAGAAAAATATTTATAAAATTTAGTAATTAATTGCATGAAAAAATAATTTAATTGTAAACAATATTAAGTCAAAATTTAAAATAATAAAATTGATAATATTATTGAAAAAATACTATAAATATAACAAATTTTCAAAAAAAATAATCACTCTCATGCTTTTGCACCGATTATCTTCTAGTTATGTCAAAATGACGCTTTTCCAGTTTTGATAATTTGGAACAAATACGAAAGAAAAATGTTAAATACTCCAAAAAAAATCCAAATGCTAAAGTGTAATCTATATAGAAAGTAGCTTTTCTAATAATAAAAGCCACATAACATAAGAAAATCGAAGACATATTTTGTACATCTTGATGTATATTTAAGGGCCAAGATAACGATAACCCAACAGTACTTCTTCCACTACAAGAAAATAGGACAAAACTGACCACTGCATATGGTCGGTTATAACCACAAACGGTCGGTTTTACGGCTAAAACCGACCGTATGCAGTGGTCGGTTAAATCCTGGTCGGTTATGTTAACTTGGTCAGGTTTAAGGCTAAAACCGACCGTATGCAGTGGTCGGTTATGTGAGTTTTCACAAATTAATATGTGGGTCCACTTACAACACGTGTCACCACGTGGCACAACGTGACACCACGTCAGTAAACTAAAACCGACTGTAGGCGGTCGGTTATATCAAAATGTAAAATGTTGACTGACACACATAACCGACCGTGGTCAAATGTGCACAATCGGACGGTTTTATAGCAGTACGTTGGTTAAGTGTCAAAACCGACCACCTTATAACCGACCACTCTGTAAGAAGATGGTCGGTTTTACACTTTGAATGTGGTCGGTTATGTGTGTGTACGGTCGGTTTTCTGGTAATGGAATGGTAAAAAACGGTCGGTTATGCAGCATAAACGGTCGGTTTTCTGTGTTTATTTTTTAAAAAAAATTGCAGATTCTGCTGTTTTCCATGTACCATTCCAATACCAATATCAACCAACACATTGTATCCCTTGTACCATTCCAATTCCAATACCAATATCAACTATAACATTAAATCATATACCACTAACTACAACAAAATCAAGCGCAAACATAATTGATAAAAGATAAACCATTAAAACCAAATTCAAATCCGATAAACGGATAAACCATAAAATTTTAAGTCCGATATTTTCGGACATCCAACCAACAAAGTAACATCATTACAACCAACCAACAAGTTCAGATTTAAAATGCATAAAACAAAAGACATAAAGAACTACGACGACAAAGAAACCGGAGAGTCGTCGGATCCATTCCCATCTTGGCCATCCCCACCATTGCCTTCATCATCGCCAACCTCCACGTCCGAGGCCACGTCCGAGGCCTCGTCCACATCCGTATAATCTCTTTCTTCCAAAGCAACCTGATTCGCCGCTTCCTATATGCACATATAATTCAATTAAAATCCAATACTATATTCTAAATGGACACAAATACAAAATGGGATCTAACTATTACCGCTTTGACACGCCCTTCAGTTTTTTGAAGGACATCATCAATCAAGGTTCCGATAATATGTACAATCTCGCCGCCAATGAGACTATTCCATTGAAGTCTTTGAGTTGGATCGGCGGATAGATCAGAGGCTTCGAGGGCGGTGCGTGCAAAGTTGGCTATCTCTTCATCGGATAGTTGGCGAGCGAATCGATTAGGATTGGCGCGAATCTCCGTGAGCACATTTCTAACAATCGAGATATAAACATTGTCGGGGAGGACATCACGTTGTCTTGGAGCGGATGAAGATGAGCCGGCTTCACCTCGGGTGGAATCCCTATAGCGAGTGGCAAGTGTGGGAATAAGATCACTAGCTCGAAGAGTGGGGAACCCGAGAACATAATTCTTTTTAGGTTTTTCACCTTCGGGAACCCCCATTGCTTCCATCCACCAATCCCAAGGCTCATCTCGATCACCCGTTTGAGTTATCTCCACCGGCATACGATCAAGAATAACGGCATATCGTTCCTACACATTTTTCAAGTTTTATTAGAACAAATAACTTTTTTTACACTTATAATAAAGGTGAAAAAAACAAAAAAAATGAGATTACCGCAATGTGCATGGCGCCCGGAGTAGTGTATTGAGAGTTTTTTGGATCGGAGCCAACTTTCTTATGGCATTTATCCCACACCTCAAGTCTAGTTGGAGGCTTACGGCTTTTCCTTGTCATTTCCTTACAAATATAAAATAAGCTTATATTAGTAAATTAGTTATGTTATAAAATGAAATTAATAACCTTGTGTGTGTGTGTATACATATTTAAATATTATTACCCTTCTCACGGTGTTGAATGACCGAGCACCGGCACTAAGCAACCTTTCAACATGGTCGCGGTTTGAAGCTCCAACCTTTGCCCTATGCAAGTGCCCTTCATCCGTCTTCCAATAATTTAAAAGATCTTTCCAAAATGCAAGAGACCAATAAGGGGGCCTTAACGACAACTTCGAAACCCCGGTCTCCTCCACTTTTATCTCCACTCTCTTCTTAAGCTCATTCATAGTCCTTTTTACTGTTTTCTTTATGTGATCTTGAACAATCCTTCTTGATTGTGAACGGCTTTGTCCCCTTTCATGCTTATAAAAATCCTACAAAATAGGAACAAGTGATAGTGTCAAATTCATATTCAAATCAAATTCATAACTAAATAAAAAACAAATATAATAAAAATTAACATTGTATTACTTACAAAAAACTGATTAGTCCTTTGCTCCAACCATTTTGGATAAGCCGCGTCAATGTCACTAAAAGTATAATGACCCATAGGCCATTTCTCACGAATCATCCCAAGCAAAGTCTTTTTTGCCGTATTATCTTCGATACTATATAGAACAATTTAAATTATGAACACAACAAACATGATACTATATAAAACTATTAAACAACTAATTATACTAGGACAGATAAATAAAAGTAGACTTACTGTCCATCGGAGATATTGATACGTTGTGGTTTAAGTGGTTTTTTAGCTCCGGAAATTCCGCTTGAATGTGATCGCGGTCTCCTTAGTCGATACACATGTTCTTCTACATTTGTTGGGTCCGAATCGCCATCCGAATCCGTTGGCTCATCACGCAAGGCCAACGTGCTCTTTCCCTTGCTCTTGCCCTTTCCATTCCCATTTCCATTTTTTGTTTGTTTACCTTTACCCTTGCCCTTATCTTTTTCAACTTCCTTACCTTTCCCTTTCCTTGCCATCATCAATATCACCATTCCAATCAACATGGTAAACACTAGCCAACCAAAGAGCCCCTAAAATTTAAAAAAAAAATACGAAAATAAGTACATATCGTTAATATCATAAAACCACAAGTTCATATCTCTATGTCACAAGTGCATGTTTTGCAATCAAATGAATCATAAATATTTCACATTATATAAAGTCACAAGTTCATGTTTTGCAATCAAATGAATTATAAATATTTCACATTATATAAATCAAATCCAAAACATTATATAAAAACAAATAATCAAAGCAAGTAAATCGAATTCTTAAATCCAATTCTTAAATCCAAAACAATGCTCTAATAAATATCTCAATATCAACATAGACTAATAAAACAAATACATACATATAAGAACATATCAAATGGTAGTATCATTACCGACCGATACGTGCATGCAAAAAAAGAAAATTTTCATGTGTTTTCAAACAAATTATACAAACCGAGCAAGCAAACAACTAATCGAAGCCATAAACAAATAATCGAAACCATAAATCGAATCAAACCAACAAACCCTCATAATCAAACCAATAACCCAACAAAAAATACACATACATACAAACAAATACAATCAAAATATAAAAACGAAACAAAGAGAAACAAATAATCGAAATTGACAAAGAGAAACAAATAATCAAAATATACATACACGAATTCTTATATTACGGTAGGGCCAAATGGGTTGAAACCATCGGTTGCAAGGCCAAGTCTTATATTACGAACCTCATTAGCAAATGATGGATAACGAAGGTCAAAATTTTTCCATTCATCTCCGTCCGCAGGATGGCTAAGCTCTCCCACTTTCACATCTCGGTTCTTGTAAAATCTCATATGATTGGATGTATGCGCCGACATGTACAAGCGTTGTAGTCGAGGAATCAAAGGAAAATGTCTTAAGATTTTTTTTAGTATTTTTTTACCATTTTTCCTCGAAACATCTCGATAACGATCTTTACCACATATATCACATACAATTTTATCTTTGTCATCTCCATAAAATAACATGCAATCATTCTCGCACATATCAATTTTTTCATATTCAACTCTCAAACCCTTCATAATCTTTTTCATTTCATAATTGGTTTCGGGCAATGTGTGTTTCTTTGGTAACACATCCCCAAGAAGTTCAAGCAAACTATCAAAAGCTTTATTACTACAATTTGAATAGTTTTTGAATTCTAATAATTTTGCGGTCAAGCTTAATCTTGTATACTTTATATTGCCCGGATAAATAGGGACTCCATTTTCAACAATTAACTCATAGAATTTTTTAGCACTATCATTTGGAGCTTCTTCTACATTACTAGTTCCCGTATCCGTGGTGTCATAATACTCATAATTTGCACCGGCAAAATCATGTAACATAGCACTAAAATCAACCGGTTCTTCCACCCTTGGAGGTTCCCGATGATGTGATTTTCGACTCTCATTTCTTTGCACAACTTCTTTACCGTGCGATGTCCACACCGTATAACCTTCAAGCATCCCTTTAGATAGCAAATGAAATCTAATTTCATCAATGTCTAACCAATTCAAATTCTTACAATTCTTACAAGGACACTTCATTTTACCATCCTCCTCCACTTTTTTCTCCTTTGCAAAATTTAAAAAAACCTCTACACCATTCCTATATTCGAGAGTTAAAGAAATTTTATCGCTTTGTATTTGATTACCTATCCAACTTCTATCCATATTTGCCATCTACATGATATATGTAAACAAATGATTTAACATTCACATATAATTGTAAAAACACATACATATATACATTGAATTATAAACAAATTAATATATATAATCATAATTAAATACAAAAGAGAAAAAAAGAAAACTTACATTATATGATTTGTATCACTTCTTTTCTTTGTTTTCTTCAATCCTCTTCTTCTTTTCTCCTATCTTTCTTTTCTATGTTTTGTTTCATTTGAAGAAATGAGTGTTTTAAGACAAAAATAAAAATTAAGTAGCGTGACATAACCGACCGACGGCGGTCGGTTTTAACATCCACACTAAACGACGCCGTTTTGCCTTAGCGCAGTACAAAATAATTCAAATTTAAATATTTTTAATTCATTTTCGGGCCAACTGTCAATAACGGTCGGTTTTAACATTGCCATGTCAGCAACATAACCGACCGTTATTATATGGTCGGTTTTGACTGTGCCACATCAGCCAAAACGATGTCGTTTTGTTTGTATCTACAGTTATAACCGATCGACTGACAGTCGGTCGGTTTCGATCTCTCCCGTTTTGCATCGGTCGGTTTTGTCCTATTTCCTTGTAGTGTTCTCTAGACAAAGATAACAACAACAAAAGAGTTCTCTATTAATTTCCACACTTTCAAGTTTCAACTAACTAATTTTAATAGGGATTTCCGACGTGTATAAGATAAGAATTAAATTTTGGCATTCCCCACAAATATAAGTGAACAGGGGGACCTTTCTGCCAGGCAGCCTTGTTGTCTGCGATGCATTGCGTAAAGCTTTAAACAAGTAGGGTTTGCAATTTGTGTTTATATATTGCATAGCCGCCATTGATGATCATTGTGCCAATTCAATGCATCATCTCTTCACTGTAAAACAAGTTGCTAGTTTTACGCGTCTCGATCGCTTTGTGCTTACTATATTGACTCTCCATATATTATTTTTAAATCACGTTTTGGTTGACATGTGTAAAATTTTAAGAATTTGTAGTAGTGGTATTACGTATTACACAAGTACATATCCTTAATATTTTTTTCAGGTAACCTTAATTTTCAATCATGAAAGATATATATACATTTGACTTGTTCTTATTTGTCGTCTGTATAATTACAGAAACAACTAGGTAAACGTTGAGTGGAAGAACAGGTTTGTATCGCCAAATTCAAGAATATTTCATTACAATTTTTCGTACAAATTTAATCGATTTTAAGTTCGAACAAATACTTATTCTAAATGAAAAAAATTTGTATAATAACGTATATGCAACATAAAAAATAATTAAGAATTTAAGGTAGTTTACATACTATAGATTATAGAAAGTAGAAATGATATATGACATCCAAAAATAATAATGATTCAAAGACAAAATGAATTGAAGACTTTCTTATGTGCTGTCAAGAATTAACAATTGACTTGACAGGAGAAGCACTAACATGCGATGGCAAACGCAACTTCTGATTAATTAATTAATAAGTTAGATCATTTAAAATATTAAATTTCATAAACTTGCATTTGGGATAGTGGATATTCTAAATTTTTACACGATACTCCCTCTGTTCCAGTCAATTTTATACATTATGATTAAGCACGGAGACCAAGAAAAGATATAAAAATGAGTAAAATTAGATGAAAAGTGAGTAAAGTGGTGGGACCGATCAATATTTAATAATAGATTTGAGATAGTAGAGAAAAATAGTTGGTGTAATAGTATTTTATATTATTATAGAATAGAGATAGTGGAGAAAGTAGTGGGTGTAATAGTGTTTTATATTATTAAAAGTTACTATTTTTGAAATGTATAGAAATGAGAGGGACATCCCAAAATGGAAAGTGTATAGAAATGAATGGGACGGAGGGAGTACGTGTTTTTGTTAAATTTGTCTAACTCCGTCTATTTGAACAGGAGTAAAATAATCTTTTTAATTGACCTCAATTAACTTTTATTACAGAAAAATTAAAAATTAAAACATTTTTCACATTCCTGTTCTTCCATCCATCTCCACAGTCACCCTATTTTGTATCATCTTCCCCACGCCATTAACACCAACTAGCCCTACTTTTTCTCCTTTCTTAATTTCTCAATTAATATCTTTCAACACAGCCACACACTTATAACTCTTAATCACATTCTCTAACCTAACCCCGGATGAAATGCTAGAAGCACCGATCCCAAATTGTCTATTACCCCATTTATAATCATCATTTGACAAAAAATTAATCTTCAAAAAAATGATTGTATATCATCTTTCCCACTTGTTTCAGCTGTATCAACAGCTACAACTAATAATCTAGGTGGGTTTTTAGTGTACTGAGAGTTCATAGTATTAAACCCAACTATGCATTTCATCGAACAGTTTGTGGGCATGATTGATTTGGCTAGTATTTGGTGCTTGTTGTGCACTTGCTTGTTTGTTCGTACTAATAATCTAGGTGGGTTTTTAGTGTACTGAGAGTTCATAGTATTAAACCCAACTATGCATTTCATCGAACAGTTGGTGGGCATGATTGATTTGGCTAGTATTTGGTGTTTGTTGTGCGCTTGCTTGTTTGTTCGTACTACCTAATGGGAGCCTTGGTGTTTGTGTGCTTGTTGTTTGGGTGCGTCATGCTTGGAGTGGTTTCTCTGGAGTCTTAGAGGATGGCTGAGGTGCTGGAGTGGTTTATCGCGACGAACCATCTTGCTGGTTACCTGGTTCAAGGTGTAAAAGTATGTCTGGGTGATGGGGTGTGGTTCATTTTTGCAGAACTAAAAGACTGTTACTTCTGGTTTTATTTGATATGGAGGATAATTACAGGTAGGATCAACTACTGGTATAGTTTTATTGTGAAGGGAGGTACTGAATTTGCAGTTGGGGATGTATAGCAGAGGGTGTTTTTACAGAATGATGTTGTGGTGGGCCTATTTGCTGGTTATGGATAGGTGGGTGTTGTTTCAGAATAATAAGCTGCTGGTGTGTTTTAATGCGAGGGGAGATGTTGAGCGTGCATGTAGGATTGCTGTTAGTCGAGGTATGGATTTGTTGAAGTGGTGCTGTGGTTGTAGGCCATAAATTTTGAGGTTTTATTTCCTGGTTGAGATGGCTAGTTCGAAGTTTTTGAAGAAATTGCAGGAGTGGATTTTGTTGGTTTTCAAGCTGGTTTGGGTGTTCAAACTGAAAACTATTTGAAAGACTGTTTTGTCCTTGCTTAAACAAACGGAGTTAGACAAATTTAACGGAAACATGCATTGTGTAAAAAATTTGGATGTCCAGTATAGCAAGTGTTAGTTAATGAAGTTCAGTATCTAAAATGATCTGACATGCAAAATGCAAATACACGAAATACACTTTACTCTTAATTAATCTAGCATATCCCTTGTTTTTTTAAGATTCTCCATTTTTTTACTCTTGCACCGGGTCATATCCGACTTAGTTGACTCAAGAATAGATTTACGACTATATAAAGGCGTATCCATCTCGTTCTATCCAATAACACCACCATATCATCAGTATCCATTTTGTATCTAACATTAAGCTAGCTATTTTAATATCTTCCAAGTAATCAATCATGAACCCTGCTTCAAACCCAAATGCTTACGAGAAACCAAGTGGTAACCCAGCTGATCAGTACTCCTCCAATGCTCCGACCTCTTGGTCCACCGGCCTCTTCGACTGCTTCTCCGATGTTCCTAACTGTACTTACTCTATTACTCATACTATATATTTTGTGTTCATTTTCATGCCAGGCACTTTGTACAAGTGATTTAAGAGTCACGTACTATAATTTGATCACATATCTAATGAACAAATTCTGTTTTTTTTTCAGGTTTTCTAACATGTTGTTGCCCCTGTATTACTTTTGGGCAAATTGCAGAGATTGTTGACAAGGGTTCATCTTGTAAGTCTAGCTATATACATATATGGTCGTATTCCATGGAAAATACATTTAACTACGAACGCTTTCAAAAAATTACAGAATAAACGTTCTCCATGGAAAATACACTTTTTTAAGAGTGCAGAATAGTTGTTCTCACAGTAAAAATTAATATGTTCTCAGCAAAATTCACTCCATGTTACGTACCATGTCTATATAAATGCATGTGTGTCATTTCATTATATAAACTGCAGATTGGTCATTTTATAAATAATTGGGTAATTTGCAGCTTGCACTACAACTGGAGCCTTGTATGCACTACTAGAGATAGTAACAGGGTGTGGATGCTGTTATTCATGCTTTTATCGTACAAAGATGAGAAACCAGTACATGTTGGCAGAAAGCCCTTGTCCGGATTTTCTAGTTCATTGTTGTTGCGAGCCCTGTGCATTGTGTCAAGAACACCGTGAGCTTCGTCTCCGTGGTTACGACATGTCTCTCGGTAAGCTTTATAACTCTAATCTTTCTGAGCCTTTCTACACACATTTACAGTTGTTCGTTGTGTTATAGCATTAGTTTGTTATGAATACTAAAAATGATATAATTAAATAATTTGTTCAGGGTGGGAAGGAAATATGGAAAAACAAAACCGCGGAGTGGCTATGGCACCAAAACCTGAAGGAGGAATGAAGAGATGAATTTACAGAAACCAATGATTGTCTACAAACTACATTGTTATGCCTGATTTCTGTCTATTGATATTTACAATAAATGCCATTGTTGTATTCTTTTTCTATAATTAGAGTCGATTATTGTATTTTTTTTCACATTTGTGTAAGCTATTCAAAGCACAGCCAGAGTGAAGTTATTATGTCAAATGTTATGATAAGTTATTATGTCAAACGAGAGCAAGAGTGTACGAAAATGTTGTTTGTACTTCTGTAAGTCCATGAAATTGTGTGTGATTTAATAATGATATACGAAATTTTTGTATATATGAAAGTGAAGTTATTATATCGGAGATTTCGATTTGATAATCGATATGTTATTTATTGTATTTTGAAAAATGCTAGAGTCACAAAATTTGTTGTCAAAATTCTTGCCAAATACACCTGGCAATTTCTGATTCGTTGTAATAATAAGTGTACCCCCTACATTCACACCAACAACACCAATCAAAACATTCTAAATTGCCACATCACCTACGTCATGTCATTTGATAACAAATTTTTGTACCAAATTTTGTGCCTTTAGCGCTACTCTTGTATTTTATGGAAAAATACAGACAGCCTGCTCTTTCTTGTTGATCAATTATCGAGCAGGCCGAATGGACCATCTCGTTTGTTGATCAGAATATTAAATAATTGACGGAGAGGGGCATGTAATATTATTGCAGGCAACTTGCATGTATATTGCTTTACATTATTTACGTAAACTTCTTCTAAGTTTTGCTTTACAGTCAACGGATTCAGGAATAAAATATTGGCATTGATCTACATGAAAAGTGTGTTATTATTAAATTAAGAACATACACGTGACTTTTAAAAGAGGTTTACAATTATTATTTTTAAAATAAAAATAGTAATTTTTTGTAGTGATTTTTTGTAATGATGTCAAAATTTGCTCCTAACCAAAATGTTATAAAATATATCTTATTTTCTAACATTATTTTCTCCAGAGGTATTCGCAGAAACGGTGCGCTAGCTGTATCAAATAAAATTTTCATAGCTGTACATTTAATTAGTTACGTAATATTGGACCTCACTGCTCGCATAATAGGCAAAAATGCATGATTATTTAAATTTCTAGTAATTGACGCGACCGGAAAAAGATAACAACGATAATCTCAAAGTCAACAATGGAAATTGCTCGATGGATTCACTGTGATATGTGAATATCGAGTGCAGAGTGCAGAGTCTTTCTTCATCATGGTATAGGAAGAAATGAACACTTGACTAGTTTCTTCATATCATCTTCTTTGTTGGATAATTTGTAGCTTAATTTTGATTTTTTCTACTCTTGAGTGCTCCAGATATTCCTTGGATCATGCCAACTTTTTTATTGCTAATTTTAAATTTCAAAAATTTGTCATAACAGTCTCTCCCCTTCACCCATTTTTGGGTTGAAGAATGTATCACGGGCGCCCATCATAATTCTATACCATATTGAGTAACCAACTCATTTAAAATCTTAAGGTATTAGAGAAAGACTCCAGATAAATCTTATGCTATATTTTAATAAGTATCGACCAGGAATTTAAGCTAGGCCCTCTGTATCAATATTTCACTTTAGAAAATATTAGTGTACGAGACAAGTCTAAAATGCGCACTTTCGAATGCTTCAAGTTGGTGCTGTGCTGTACTGCCAAACTGGGCTGGACTTTGTCCCGTTTTTCGTCCTTAGTTGTATGTAAGATGCATAAACGCATCATACTACCATGTTACCGGTTCAGGTTATCAATCATGATCAACTTGGGCAGGAGTCGGTTGTTGTTGTCATTCAATGGTCAGTCCTGTCACTGGTTGGTTGGCGCCAGCTGACAATAGTGACCTTCTACTCTTTCCTAGCTCTCATGACCTGTTTTCATATATTTTCAATCTCAGAAAAATTTACTCTTCGTGATGCTCCCCGAGGGGGGAATGGATGCTAAACTCAACAAGGCTGATGAAGTTTCTGTGAAATCATGGAAGCAAAACTATGATACAACCTTCAGAAGATTCGACGGAGAGTTGCCACAGTTTAAGAAATATACAGACAATGAATTATGATACAAATCAACACTATGAAAATCTTTTTCAAAGAATACTTGAAACGGAAAACCGATGTTTATGTGCAACAAATTAGTTACACCAATCATCTGAAACCATTGGTTTTGGCTTTTTGTTGTACAAATCAAAGGATCACTTCTAGGTGAAGCTGCTGGCCCACTATATGTTCAAACCACCTCACTATGTACCCTCCTTCCTCTTTTAAGGCACAAAATTGGGTACCACTAGAAGTTATGCTAAACTAATGTTTCACATGGTACAAATTGCGCAAACATGAACTGTCATGTTAACTTAAAAGAACACTAGAAACGTACAAAGTAAAACATCTATAACTAAGGAGCTTAGAGAAGTATCGGCGTTATGGAGGTTTTGTGCTGAGCTGCCCGATGGGGTCGAGTTTGAAGATGGAGCAAGTGATGTGCCATTGATGAACGTGTCATTTCTTCCACGGCTACATGATTATTTAAATAAATAAATTAGATAGTAGTCCAATAAAACCAATCAAAACAACTTAATACCCCAGAAAATAAGATTTCATGACATGATCAAGAAAAATAATTAATATGAAAATTGGCGAAGGTAAGATTTACCTTCCTGGAAATATACAAGTGCCATGACCTGCAAAATTGAAACAAATCAGCATCCTAAATAGCGCGACAAAATGAAACCAAGCAAGGTTGAAAGTGAGAAAATGATTCGACAAACACTGTCTAATATATTTTATGTTCTATGAAGTGTATTTTCTTTCTCGTATCTAAAAACAAAGAATCGGAGTGAGAAACTGAAGGAAAATCTATTCATGCAACCGGGTTGAGTGTTCCTTTGCAACTAAGTAGCGTTCAACAAGCAGACATTATGCCTCAAAACCAATTATTTGAGTAGCCCAGCAAGTATATATAATAATAATTCATACTTTTTACAAGTTATAATAATCTAGATTCGTTCTAACTTCTGGCAGTTACATTGTAATAGATTACAATCGAGTAAACTCTTCTAAATAAAAATTTAAAACAGATATACAGATTAGTTCAACTGAAAAGATTTATTCCGTCACACAGCAATTCCAGTATTCCACACAAAGATTAAAAAGCAACATACACAATGAATCCAAAAAACAATTCTTACTTGGGTCTGTGGTAGTAACAGTGGCCACCCCATTGAAGTCGCAGGTTCCTTCACCCAGTGCCATCCGATGGTAATATGCATCAAAAGCATAGGTAGCATGAGCAGCTACAGTATCTGGTTCATAACATGGTTTTCCTTGCAACAAGGGAGAGCAATCCACTTTCCCAGGTCCACAAGCCCAATCTAAGGCTGCTTGCAGCATTTTTTTATCAGCATTATCCCTTGCCACACAATAAGTTTGATTGGTAGTGTCATTGGCCAACACTGTCCCAGAGCCTGTCAAATGTAGGATATATGTTGGCACCCCATTGGCATCAAAAAGGCCCCAGTTCTTCTCTGACTCTGATCCAGTACTAGAATCTTCATTGTAAAGCTCATAAATGTAAGTGCTAATTGCAATCCCCGGGTGTTTGGGTGTTCCTGTATTATTAAGTACATGCCTGATAAGATTACTGTTATACGTGTTGGCATTATCAATTATGGCTTCTGGCTCTGAGGAGTCACCCTTGGATGGCCAACCAGATTCCGTAACTATAATTGGGATATTAGTGAAGTTTAGATAAGACATTGCAAAGTAAGCTGCATCAATAAGTGCATCAAATACATTAGTATAGTGCAAGAGGGTGTTTGAATCCACAGCTTCTTTATTTGGAGGAAGGGGGCGAAAGAGAGCATAATCCAGTGGGATCGCACCGTTGGATTTCATGTAATCGTAGTAAGGGTACACATTAAGCATAAGATATGAATCGGTCGACTGCAGAAACTTAAGAAGTGGAACCATTACCGGGTCCCAGGATCGATTAAAGAATGCTTGTGAAGGTGGGAAGGAGTCGAGGATAATGGAAGAAGAGTGTGCTGTGGAGACTTTAATTCTGGAATCCAGCTTAGAAGCAACCAGGGCAGAGTGTATGAAGTTCACTGCGGAGACTAGGATAGGAGCTGCATTTGGGAGGGTGGTAAGTACTTCAGACCCAACAGATATGGATAAGATGTTAGTTGCAGGGACATGTGCCAGAATATTTCGTGAAACCCAGTTGGCTGCAGTGACATTTGATTGACCGATGCCAAGTAGTTGATCATTGGGAACAGAAACAGTTACGCGTATTCCAGTGTTAGCAAGTGCAACTAGCATGGCCCTGTCAGCATCATAGAGCCTGACATGTCGGATTTGCTGAGCCTTAAGAAGAGCTACAACTTGTGTTGGGCTTGGCATGTCAGAAAGGGCTGTTCCTACATTCACTCCAATGAAACCATCTGCGAGGGAAAAAAAGAAAACTTATTAAGCAAAACCGAAACACTTTGCATCGACGATCAATTATCACTGCAGTTTCCATATACAATGCTGAAAGGCAGAGGCAGGATAAATATGCATATACGACACAACAGTTAAAATGATTTGATTCAGTTAAGAACATGCTTTACAGATCGATCTAGAAAGAAATTGAATATAAATGTGAAATTTCTAAATTCTAACTAATTGCTATACTAGTCACAGATCTGCTTGAATTGTGCAAAAGTAGTGCTTCAAGTTACCACGTATAGTAGCGCATCCCTCGTACATATCTCATAGCATTTCTTAAGGTCTCCTAATATGACTTTAGGTCTTCAGCACCATTACTGCTTCTTAATCAGATACAGAACACACATATAGTAAAGTTCACAAACTGACTTTAAATCAAAAGATGAGAAAAAACCATGACGGTGAAGACTGGGGGAACTGGGGAAGGGGTTTATAAATTATGTGGCTGTGATCTGGACAAGATTTTCAATCTTCCACACAATTGTTCAATGAAAAAATATTTCCATAACCCTAATGACACTAGAGCACTTACAAGAATGGACCATCTTATCTATGCAATCACATCATTTTTTAACTGGAGAAAGAAAATAAAAGGATACTACATGATGAACAACTAGAAAAGGAAAGAACGCACGAGAAATTTAATTATTTAGATGTTTATGTACGTCGGAGACTCAGAGTTAATTAGGAATTAGTGAGACCCAAATTAAACATTGACATGGGACTTGATTGATAGTCCTTGAACTCATGTCCCCGCGGTGTATGGTCAAGTGAACAATTTCATTTCATCCAGAGAAACTGCCAACTTGCATGTGAGTAACATTAACAGTATAGTGGCAGTACACTCTATAGGGCACACTACTCCTTTAAGAGACAGTTATATATATATGGAAAACATGAAAATGACAAGAAACTTGGTTACAGTTTGAAGGCTTTTATGTTTTTGGTAAACTGTGGGGTCCAATGCAACAAGCCATCACCACCTCAGTCTCATCTACTTCATGTTCTTATATTTGACAAATTAAATGTGCTTAGAGATCAACAACAATTAGTCCTACCATTGAGGTAGACTATAATTTACAACAAACTCTCTTACTTAGTGGCCGAAAGTGTTTAGTTATAATGCGAAAAGTAATGAACAACTAAAGATGTTTGTAGTCTTGTATAACTATTATTTCCCTATTATTGTATGTACCATAGAAGGAGAATGTCCAATCTAAGCATGATGAGACTCCACATTAGTATTTGCCTTAACAAAATGGTATAAATTTATTTTAATTTACTATCAGAATTTTAAAATGTAATTTTGGACAATGCATTGGACTAATGTAGGAGTCACTGTCCTGTAATTTTTCCTTGCATACTTCCTGAATATTACATAATAACATAGATTCACTTTCTTACTAGTTAAAACTATCTACTTCAAAAAAACAAAAACAAAGACAAATTTTTTTTGAAGTCAATTTAGAGATATAAAAAGAAGTTCCGAGCTATCAAATTCCTGAACATGCTAATTCTAAAAGAAAAAGCTTCCATCTTTTTCCACAAAGGTTAAGAAAATAACAAAACAAATCTAATTAGCACAATGTGAACAGAATATATGCAGCTTTGCTTAATCTTAGGATTATTGCTCAAAATCTTAGGACTAGAAGAGTACAAGGTCTCTATATCTACCATTAAGTCCCAGTTAACAAAGTTAGAGGTACTTACAAAATGGTACAGAACACTAAATGCTAAGATGTACATAAGTATAATAATGACTACCTATAAATGAGAATAAGTAAATCTTGTGGAAATTAGCAATGAAGCCACCCACAGAGAGAGAGAGAGAGAGAGAGAGAGAGAGAGAGAGAGAGAGAGAGAGAGAGAGAGAGAGAGAGAGAGAGAGAGAGAGAGAGAGAGAGAGAGAGAGAGAGAGAGAGAGAGAGAGAGAGAGAGAGAGAGAGAGAGAGAGAGAGAGGGAGAGAGAGAGGGAGAGAGATTAACAAGGCAAATTTAGAACAGGAAGCTAAGTGGGAGAGAGTGAAAGGAAAGAGATTACCTTGGTCAGTAGCAGCATAAGCAAAAGAAACAAGTAGTAAAGAAAGAAGTAGAAGCAGCAATAGATCCATTGCCTTTTCAACTTGAAAACCTGCAATCTAATGAATACATACAAAACCCAGTTGTGTAATAAAGGTGTAAAGATTCCCCAAAAAGGAAACTAGGTAGAGAGTGAAGATGTAATAGATCCCTTTGAGTTTGGCTCTGAGGAAGTGGGAAAGACTACAATGTTAAGTGTAGAAAGTTGTAGGGACTGTAACAAAATTATTTTCTGTTTTACAAATATTTTCTACTATTATTTTTATAAGTATGAAGATAAATGGAATTATGGAAATGAACTTAACTTGACCTTTAAAAAAAATAAAAAATTTAATATAAAAAATTACTAAATATAAAAAATAAAGCAATTTAATGAAAAAATATATTACTATATATTAGTAATAAAAATATAACTAGAATTCTTTTTAAAATTTAGGCTACATACCAACATTGTCCTGACACGCACTACAGAGTTCCAGCCGGATTCCATTACCTATGTACCATTTGTAGTACAAATATAATCAAAATTACAAATATGACTTGTGGCAAAATAAATTCAAAAGTCATGTGATAGTAGCATTTTTAATAAATACTAGCTTATATCCCGTGCGACGCACGGTCTTCTTTAATATTTTCTTATTTTTATTTAGATTTTAGTTATTATATATAATTTGATAAAATTCTAATATATATATATACCGGATTTATAAATCTAACAATTTAATATCTAAATTTAATATATTCTTGACATAATCTGTAGTAGTATTTTAGATATTAAAATATAAAATATTTTAAAATAACAGATCTAATGATTCGTATTTTTTTACTCTTAAAAATCTAAAAAGGGACTCAAATGTAAATATCAAAATATGTGCTCGTGCAATATACCGAGTTTATTTGAATATACTATTACTTTTATTTTCATTAATTATCTCGTTTAAATTGAATGTTAAAAAAATTATAATAAACATGAATTTCATAAGTTTAATATAATAATATTACCAATATATCAGTCTTTTGCCGTGTTATTTTTAATTTGAACATGAGTTGTTTCAGTTAAAAAATATATAACAGGTAATATTCTTAAAAAGACAATTAGTTACTTATTCACAATTATATAAATTATATTACTTTTTTTATATATGTCGTCTGCATTATTTTTAGAAAATTAGTTGTTTAAGTTAGAAAATATAAAAGAGGTAATGTGTTTTAGCTGAAAAGAATAAATAGTTATTTATTAATATTTATATAAAACAATATTACCATTGTATATTTATTTTGCATGTATTATATTTAGAAGATAAGTTGTTTTAGTTAGAAAAATATAAAATAAATAATGTGTTTTAGCTGTCGGTTATAAATATATAATAATATTACCATTTTATATATATGTTGCCCGTCTTATTTTTAGAAAATGATTTGTTTTAGTTAAATAGATATATGAAATAGGTAATATGTTTTAGCTGAAAAAGGTAATTGGTTATTAATAAATTGGTTTCCATATATGTGTATTTAGAAGATGGGTTGTTTTATTTAAAAATATAAAAATAATATGTTTTAGCTGAAAAAGGTAATCGTTTATAAATATATAATAATATTACCATATTATATATATGTTGCCCGTTTTATTTTTAGAAGATGAGTTGGTTTAGTTTAAAAATAATATAAAATAGGTAATGTACTGAAAAAGGTAATTGATTATTAATAAATTGGTTATAGATAGACCCGTGAATCGGCCCAAATACCGACCGACCGACCGACTGACCGACTGACCGACTGACCAAAACTTTTAATGTTTCGTCTTTAATAATATAGTATAGATTAGGGGGTGGTATTATATTATAACTTTAAATGATTTTTATTTATTTTTAAAAAGTCAATGATTTTTGTTAATTTGATACACTTTTAATGATTTTTATGGAGTTTGTATATTTCATCATTACTTTTACTGACTTTTTTATATTGACTTTTGAGGAGTTTTACTTACATCTAATGACTTTTGATCGATAACTTATATTAATATGAATATAAAATTATAAATACGTAACATATAGAAAAATGTAATAAATAATAAGTTTATATTAAAATTTATATAACAAGAAGATCGAACTATTGATATTTCACCCATAATTTTTTATATATACAATTGTAATATAAATTATTATTAAATTATTGATTTTTAATTTTTAATCTTGGATATATGTATGTAGAGGAATTTTAAACTTTCAAAGGTTTATCATCTAACCGAAGTATATGCAATGTGTCCGGGAAACTTTAGACAATAAGACTTTAATGTCTGAAAATAAACATCCTGAACTTCAAGCGCACGTGAGAGAAAAGACGACATTAAAATTAAGAAAATAGAAATTTTAAGTAAAGTAAAAAAATTTACAATAAACTCTAAACGAAAAGAAAATTATATAATTTATAATTAATACAAATAGAAATCCAACCAAAGGGGATCCCTTTGGTTAGACTCGTCAAATATCAGAATGGTATAAAATCAAGTAAAAAGTACAATTCTAACCTGCAACATCAATATAATTTAATTAAATTTAAAATAAAAAAAGATAAGTAAAAAAGGACTCAATAAGTTTTTTTGCAAATGAATAATGAATATGTGTAAATATGAACATTAAGAATCTTAACATTCAAAAGAAATACACAATAATTAATCTTAAATCAAAACTAAAAAGATAGTAGAAGCTAAAAACTTTCAATTTAAAAAGTAAATCAGTTAAATCAAAGAGATAATATTTGACAAAAAAAAATCAAATGGATAATAACCATCGTTCATAATTTAAGAGAGAAGATATTCTATTTGTGAAAAAGAAATGACAAAATTCTGAAATAAATGAAATTGAAGAAAATAAAATAATAATTTAAAAGTCATGTAAAATCTTACCCCAAACCTCATGACTTTTTACATTAGATCTCTAGTTATATTTTAAGTTAAAAGTCACATTAAATGTAATTGTCATTCTAAATTCATGACTTTTTGAATAACAGTCTACTTTTAAAGAGTTGTTAAAAGTTTAAATTGAATAACACTTTATTTTTAATGACTTTTTAAAACTTGTTAAAAGTCTTAGGGGGTGGTATTGTATCATGACTTTTATTGACAAATTTTGGGGAAATGACTTTAATGGATTTTAACAACTTTTAATGACTCTTGTTGACTTCTTAAAATTTCAAAATACTTTCAATGACTCCTAATACAATGACTTTTAAAAACTTTAATAGACTTCTATTAAAAAATCATGACTTTTTATAGATTTTGGAGTGTGTGCCCAGAAGAGCTACAAATATCATATACCCAGAATAGTTACAAATATAATATCATATATAGCCTCTCTGAAACCCTGTTTGGGCGTATGTTCTCAAATCAATCTGGCGACCAGAAAATCAAGTACAAGGTATATTTTTTGTTGTATTATGGATACGATAACAGTGTTTACTGAATCATATTTATAAACATATGTCATATTAATTGTAATCTTGTATCAGATTTTTGTGATATAAATATAAATATGGATATTGAAAACCAAGAAGAGGAAGAAAAAGATATGGCTGAAGAGGAAGAAAGGGAAGAAAAACGACATGAAATTAAAAAAAAATTATTGACAGTAAATGAAGGAGTGGTAAGTGTGCTCAATAAGCACACAATTACGCTTTCTAATCAATGCATCCCTCGTTCACTTACTAGGAGACCTGTCAATTCAAGAGGATATGAATATATTCATGGTGTATTAAATGAGGATCCCGAACACTTTCGAAAACTTTACAGGATGTATCCGCAAGTTTTTCTTAAGCTATCCAAGATTATTAGAGAAAAAACATTTTTGAAAGATACAAGATTTATATGCATTGAGGAGATGCTTGCGACTTTTCTACTTGTTGTTGGTCAGAATTCTCGATATTCTCATGTTGGTGAAACATTCAACCGCTCACATTTTAGTACCAGTCAAAATTTCAACAAAATTCTGAAAGTTCTGAATGAAATTGTGGTGGATTTTATGGTTAAACCTGGTTCTTCAACCCCCGAAAAAATCAGAGAAAGTACAAGGTTTTTTCCTTATTTTAAAGTAAGTATATTGTGATTTATATTTTTATTGTGTTATATCATTATTACTCGTATACATAATTTTTCTTACATACGTGATTATATGTTTAATTTTTTTAACCAATTCAGGATTGCATAGGAGCAATTGATGGCACTCATATTCCAGCTATGGTCTCCGGACGTGACACAAGCAGCTACCGTAATCGTCATGGGACAATTTCACAAAATGTTTTAGCAGCTTGCAATTTTGATTTGCAATTTATATATGTTCTTAGTGGTTGGGAAGGATCTGCACACGATTCAAAATTATTAAATAATGCTATATCAAGGAGAAATGGACTTAAAGTATCACAAGGTATTTTTTGGTGTATTTAATTATTTTTTATTTATAAATTATATATGTTATTGTTTATCATCTACTTGTATTTTAGGCAAATATTATTTGGTGGATTGTGGATTTCCAAATAGACAAAATTTTTTAGCTCCTTTTCGTGGTGTTCGTTATCATCTTCAAGATTTTCATGGTCAAGGTCGTCATCCTGAAAATGCCAAAGAATTGTTTAATCTTCGTCATGCTTCCTTGAGAAATACAGTGGAGCGATTATTTGGAATATTCAAATCTCGATTTACAATTTTCAAGACGGCACCTCCTTTTTCATTTCAAACACAAGCTGAGCTGGTTTTAGCTTGTGCAGGCTTACATAATTTTCTTCGTAAAGAATGTCGTTCAGACGAATTTCCAGTTGAACCAGATAGTGAAACTTCATCAACAAACCAAGAAGAAGATTTTGAGCCACTTATTCATGAAACACAGGAGCAGCAACGTGAAAATGCTAATGCGTGGAGAAATGATTTGGCGACTGAAATGTGGATGAATGTGGAAAATATGAATGGTGCTGAATGATTTTGCAATTTGTTGTTTTTATGCAACTTATGGTAGTGCTTTATATGTTTGTGATACTTTAAATCAAGAAGGCTTGATTGTAGTAGTTTTCCCTGTATGAAAGTTACCTGCTCTGCGAAGTCTTCTTTTTCTGAATACATGCAAGAGGCAGAGGCCTAGTATCACTGCTAGTGTTATAATCACAGGAATTATGATAATCCATGTTAGCTTCTTCCCTCTCGAATCTTTGGTTCTCTCTGTGTAGCCAAAATTGATCATGATGGATTAGGATCAGAAGTTTTTCCATAAAGATCCATAAAATAGCTACTGGTATGCAGAGTAAAAGTAAAGATATTATGGCCCATAGGTATAAACCAATAAGAGATATGATATGATATGCAATTACATTATTATTATGCAATTACAGAAAACACGATTATTATTATGATAGCTACTGGTACTCTCACTCAATGGAGTACATTATTATTATGCAATTACAGAAAACACAATGTGTAGTTACTGAGAAAAAGAAGTACATGATCATGTGATTTTACAGTTACTAAGAAAAAGAAGTACAGAAAAGTGTCAATTCTCAAGTTTATGATACATGCCATCATACACCTAAAAGTGTGTTTGAAATGAAAAAACAATGCAGCTCCTTGAAAAGAGCTTTTTAGCAACAAAAATAAAGGAGCTGAATGATTATGCATCAAGTGCAGGTACCATTATATGTATCGACAAAAATGACAAAAAATGTTGCAGGAATAAAAAGAGCATCAATGTTTATCCCCTCAACAGAAGATTATATGCAGAAGCTGCTGTTAAATGTATTGGCTATGAAATCAGGTGCAGCCCTTACTGGGCACATGCAGTTCAATGGTTCTTTGTCTCCTTACTGCCTGATTTTGGACTTGACTCATGGCGCTACTCCGTTGGCATTCGTCGGAGCTACTTGGTGTAGACATATCATTTTGCTTTTACTCTGTGTCCAACCAAGTAGCAGACCAGCACCAGCAAGATTCAAGCCTACAGCAAAATATAGGGAATCGTCAATTTTGTCGTTTTCCAAGAGATATATAGTATATACAATTCAAAGATATTGTGTTCATGATAAATTTATGCAGACCTTAAATAAGCATTATACAGGTACTCAAACAAATAAGCTACAAACGGGAGGTAATATCTTAGTCCATAATTACATTATGGCTATAGTGTAGCAGTAACATAAAATGAGAGTAACTGCACTATTTCAATATAAAAAGCACATTAATCCAGAGATAATATGCAACAAAGAGCAATGCTATGGTATATCCTCACTGACTACCATTCACAAAATCAGAGCTTTTCATCTTCTTATCATCTTGATCGTTTTTCATAAAATCCACAAAAGCTTTATTTGGACTATCAACTAAATTACCACCATTACCTTTCAAATATTTTTGTATATCGCCTTTCTCATCAAGTCGTTTCTCCCCAGTAATTGTTACGTTCTTATTTACTACAGCACCATAAACTCCACATTCGGCCCCCAAGGGATTCGAGTCTTTATTTCTTCCCTTGTGTAAATGTCTGACAGTTGGTTCTAGACTTAACCACCACCTTCTCTCAGACTGAGGTTCTGCATTTGAGCTTGTTCGGTCATCAGGTACGAAGCCTGGGATATTAGATAATACAGGAGATCTACAAGCATCATCTTGGCTGCAGGACCAATAATTTGCAGCACGCTGTGAATTTGTCCTTACTTTTTCTGCATCCATAGCCTTCTACCCTCTGGAATGTAACAAACTATTCAGGAAAAAGTACAGATAGAGTGTAAACTAAAATCGCTAAAGGCGTGCCTTATTAATTTTCTAAACCGGACAACTGAATTTTCCCACAAAATTAGCTGTGGAAAACCATTCCGATCCATCCGATAAATATAATCACCAGAAGATGGAGCATTATCAGTTTTCCATGCCACAAAGTACCTGTCTATGCCACTGACAAAATCATATCCCAGCTTCATGTCTGGTAAAAGATTATCAACAGCATAATCAAAACTTTGCCACACATAATTATCACCCTCACTCTCATCCCTCAAAACAAGATTTCCATTATCTAACAGCTGAGCCACCGGATTCCAAATTACGTTGTTAGTACAAATAACTGAAATCCAAATAATTTTATCAGGAAGCTCCTGAGATGCGGATATTAACTGATAGAAACCTTTACACAATCACATACATAGAACCTTAAAAAGTAGACCACATGTCCAGAAACAAGAACAAGGAAACAAAATTAAGCAATAATCTTTAAAATCCAAAACCAATAACTTAAAATATATTAATGTCATTAAGCATTTATGTTCCACAAATCATAGTGTCACATATCTAATTCAAAAATTATCCAAGCATAGCGTTCTTCAGGGGTCATCTTCACGAACTCCATCTTTTTTGCTCTAGTATTAAGTAATTTAAGTGCCTTGAAACGTGCAAGTTGATCCAAATCAGGTAAATCTTTGATAAGATCCCAACAACTACAATCATCATTATTAAATGACTTAACAGCTTCAACCATCTTCTCAACTGAGTGACTAATTTGCATGATAGCATCTGGCTGACTAGCATTAGCAGAAGAACTAGAATTTCTCTCAAACTCAGATCGGTTACGCTTCTTAGGTGCTGGAGGGGGAGGAGCATCAAGATTAATAGATTCAGAAGGTTGAGCCAAAGGGTCTTGGAAATCTTCCAGTGTATCATGTGTATAAGTTTCAGTATTATTATCATAAACCAAGTCATCCAATGGTTGATGTTTTTTACTTGCTTCGTCATCATAAGTTCTTGCATCAGTATCATCTCCTAGTCCTATTGCATTCTTTCCGATAGCAGTTCCATTTCCCACTGCAATTCTTAAATCATCATAGTCTCCAAAAGTGTCCGTACGATAACTTTTGTGAGAATGATGTACCTAATGAAAAACATTATGTTAGTATAATAATCATGTCAAAAGTTTTAAAAACAAAAACTTTATTTTCTAAAAAAAATATACCTTGAAATACTCCTCCCAAACTTCATTTGGAGCAGTAAATTTTTTTGTTACTGGATCCCATCCAAATCCAGAATTAAACAGCATCAATTTTGAATAGTTGTTGTATCTAGTTTTAAACCATTTCAAACGACTAAGATATTGGGGATGAGTTTTTTGACATCCAAGCTTTTCATTCAAAACAGGAAGAATCTTTTTCTCCACGGTAACCTTAGTGAATAAACCATTACTATCTCGCCAACCACGTTTTGCAGCATCAACCATGAGATTCAATAACTCATTACTTTCATCAATTGTCCAAGTTTTATACGCAGCAGCTTTTCCTTTCGAATTGTCATTCTCTTGACATGCATCTCCCATTTTTCTGTGCATATTGATACATATATGTGTATATGCATAAAAAATAAAGAACATATATATATATATATATACATGTATATATATACATATATACTATATTAGCAGAAGCAAGTACATATATAATATATGTAAAAACACACAATGATAATAGAGAAGAAAAAGAACCTTTTTTACAGATGATGAAACAGAGCGACTTTTTGCAGATGATGAACCCTAGGCGGAGCGACTGATAATTGTGAGAGAAGACAAACTCCTGTCAAATCTTTTCAAGAATGGCGTGACAATTTTGTGAGAAAATATATACACTTTTCCATAAAAAGTCATTAAAAGTCTATCAATTTTATTTTTCCACCAAAGTCATTGATATTTTGAATAACAAGTGACTTTTAATAACTCTTGTTAGGCTCAAGACATGTCTGAATACCACTATTAACAAGCCTACACTCTGTGACTATGTCACATTACATGACCTAGTGATTTCTATAACTGGGATATAGTATAGGTCTCTAAATGTACTTGTCTTGTTCTCATGAACATTAGCTTGATCATGTATGCTCAAAGATATAATGAGCTTAGTAAAGTTTCTTGCATCTAGATTGTATATAGGCCATTGAATAATTGTCCTGGTAGAAGTTCAGAAGTGTTCATGCAGCAGGATAGAGATAAATAAGGCTATGAAGAAATAAGTTGCAGAAATTTGTCTAAGGCATTATATAGCAAAGTCAGAAGAAAGCTATGTCGTGAAGTCACCAATATCCATGTCGTGAAGTACTATATCGCATAGTCCATTTTGTACTATGTCGAGAAGTCTTCAAGACACATGTCGTGAAGTGTTGAAGTCAGCAAAGTCAAAGAAGCCTAGATCGTGAAGTCCTCAGAAGCCCTATGTCGCATAGTCTTCAAATGACCTATGTCGCAAAGTCTTCAAAGGCTATATCGCGAAGCCCTCACAAGTGAGATCGCGAAGTCAGGAATGAAGTGGAGTTCACGATATCAACACTTAGCCGTTTACAACAAGACAAATCAAGGTACAGAATCAAGAAACAAAAGAGACAAATACTGAAGCATTTGTTCTGGCAAGGTGGTCCAAAGAACAGATGGCAAATCTACAGCTAAACTTGGAGAGAAAGATAAGAGACAAGCAGCTACAGAAACGGGAAAGACTCCGAAAAGCAGGTGGTCCTTCCTGACACAGTTAACGTCTTATGGCAGGACAAGTTGGACTTTCAGCAAGGGGTAACTGTGTAAAAATAGGTGTGTGCACTAGTTTGTATAGGGCTTATATATATCATGCACATCCTATTGTTAGCTGCAGAAGAGAGATACACATAGTTGTTTTGCTAAGCTCTTTTCTCTGTAAGCAAGCAAGTTCAAACCGTTCTTGTTTAGAAGCCAGAAATTCGATTGTGAATTTCTTGGAAAGCTGTAGTATTTAATTTGCTTATACAAAGTAGATTAAAGTGATTGTGTGTGTTATTTACTTTCTGCATATTACATATCATAATCATATACAGTCTGTTACTTAGTTATCAAGAATCGAAAAATATATCAAACTATCCATTCACCCCCCCTCTGTCTAGTTTCTAGTAGTATTCATTTCTAACAACTCTTTAAAAGTTGTAATTCAATACCTCAAACTTTTAAAGACTTTTTTAAAATCATGATACAATACCTCCTTACTTTTAAAGAGTATTTAAAAGTCTTAATTGAATACCTCTAAACTTTTAAAGTCTTTAAAAGTCTTTAAAATTCATGATACAATACCACCCCCTAATTCAATTACACTATACTTTTAGATACTCTTTAAAAGTTAGAATTGACTTCAACATGTATGGAACTGTTGCTCATTTATCATTTGTGAATCTATGGACTTCAACATGTATGGCACTGTTGCTCATTGTACTAGTGCCAAGAAGATGTGGGATCTTATAGAAGTGCTCTGTGAAGGAACTACTGAAGTAAGAAAGAACAAGAAGCAGATTCTTGTTTCACAATATGAAGCCTTCATGGCTCAGCCGAAAGAGGGAATCACAGAAGTGTTTGAGAGATTCAACAAGCTGATAAACGAGCTCAAACTCTATGACAAACACTATGAAACAGAAGAGCTCAATATGAAGTTCTTACTAACTCTTCCAGATCACTTGGAACCAAGAATCTCTTCCCTTAAAGAAAGAGATCTAACAAAGATTGGTTTTGATGTGTTATATGGTGTTTTGAAGACATATGAGTTGGAGCTGTTTCAAAAGAGATCTATTCAAGCAAAGCAAGGATTAGTGGCTAATACCTCCTGTGCACTTATTGCTGACAACCTAAGTCAAAGAATGGACTCTCTTAAAGTCAGTCAAGTGAAGATTGAGGAACTGGAAGTTGAAGACACTGGTGATGAGGTCCAGGTCATCTATGATTTGCCTGAGGAAGATGAGTTTTACAGCATGGAGGAACTGGACAAAATGGAAAACAAATCTTTTGCTTATATGGCTAGGAGGTATCCTAACATAAGGTTTAAAAGAAAGCAGCCATTCAGGTCCAAGTTCAATACTGGAAACACTGGTGGATCTAGTGGCTCAAACACCTTCAATAAAGGAAAAGGGATTGCTGGTGCTGCTAAGGGTGGATACAAGACAGGAAGTGTGGATAGGACTAAAATAAGATGCTATAACTGCAATGAACTTGGGCATTTTGCCACTGAGTGCAAAAAGCCTAAACAAGTCAAGAAGGACAAAGCATACTTAGAGCTTGAAGCTAAGTATGAGGCTCTACTCAAGAAACAACAGGGCAAAGCTTTTATTGCTGAGGGAAAATGCTGGGATGACTCTGATGAAGAAGAAGATCAAGAGTACTCAAACTATGCCTTGATGGCATTTTCTGATGATGGTGATTCAAGTCAGGTACCCATTCTTACTTCTCTTGATATGACTCCCCTTCAATATAAGCAAACTGTTGAAGATATGAGCACTGAGATGTTTAATATTCATACTAGCATGTTAGTAGCTAATGAAGAAATTGATAGACTAACTGCTAAGAATGTTGAGCTTACAGAAAAGAATGAGAAGCTTGAGTTAATGGTTGTGAACCTGGATGGTTTGAAAAAGGAGGTTGAATATCTTAAAAACAAAGTGATTTGTGCTGAGCAAATAGAGAAAGCCCTTAGAGAACAAATTGCTGAAACTGAACTGAAACTAAGAAGCTTCAAAAACTCCTCTGAACTTATTCAAACCTACCACAAGGAACACACTGAAGACTGCAAGGTTGGAGTTGGTTTTGACTATGATAATGACAAGGGAAGGAAGAAGGTCAAGGGCAAAGGAAAGGAAACTTTTACAAACAAAAATGCCCCAACCATTCTGTCAAGTGTTGAACAGCCCATCTTCAGAAAGAGTGCTGTTGAGTTTGATGAGGAACTACTGATCATCAAGCAACAACTTCTTGAAGAAGATGAGGCTGCTAAGAACACTTCTTCCTTTCCTGAACCTGTCAATCAGAAAGAGACCAAAGACAATCTTGTCAAGAGTCCTAAAGCAAAGAAAGAAGTTGTTAAGAAAAGGAAACAAAACAGAAATGGTAAAGTTGGTGTTAACAAAGGAAACAACTATGCTTATGTGCCAAATGCTCCCAGGAAACAATGTCAAAAATGCCTATCTGTTAATCATTTGACTCATAAGTGTAGTAAGCCTGATATTGTTGAAGTTGACAACCTGAGTAACCATTCTGCTAGCATAAATTCTAGTCATGATTCCTTCTGTGGTAAGCCAAACTGCATGACATGCTATGTGACTGTGATTGCTAACTGTTTATCTCTTAAACATAAACTTGACTCTGCACAATCTGGTGAATCACACACACATATGCATTCTCATAGGACAGGGTCCCCAATCAGGGTTGAGAGGGTGAAAACTTCATGTGAGCCTAAGAGTGTAAACTCCAAAGCCACAGAAAAAGTGAAGTCTCCTACTATGAGAAATGCAATTTATGACAGAAGAATTATTAATCAAAATGTTTCTAAATCAAATGGACCCTACCAAGTGTGGGTACCAAAAACAACTTAGTCATTTTGTGAATGCAGGGCAACAGGAATAAAAGAGTCATATGGATCTTGGACAGTGGATGCTCAAGTCACATGACTGGTGATATAGCCCTGCTATCACATTTTGAGGAAAAGGCAGGCCCATCAGTAACCTTTGGAAATGACAACATTGGTTATACAATGGGATATGGCAATGTTAAATCTGGAAATGTCATTATTGAAGATGTAGCATTTGTTGAAGGACTGAAGCACAATCTCTTGAGTATTGGACAATTCACCAACAGAGGTTTCAAAGTGGAATTTGATGAAGACCTTTGTTCAATCTCAAAAAGGGAAAGTGGTGAAGTTGTTCTAACTGGTGTGAAGAAAGGAAGCTTGTTTGTAGCAAATCTCAAAGCTGCAGATAAGGGAGAAATCTGCTGTTTCTACACTAAAGCCACAAATGAGGAATTCTGGCTATGGCACAAGAAGCTGTCTCACTTGAATGTTCAGGCAATGAACTCTCTAACCAAGAGAGAACTTATCAGGGATTTGCCTGCCTTGGAGTTTGTGCAAGATGGAGCTTGTGAAGCTTGTCAGAAAGGAAAAATTAAAAGATCCAGTCACAAGAACAAATTGCTCAATACAAATTCAAAACCTCTGCAGCTAATTCACATGGACTTATTTGGCCCTGTGAATGTAATGTCCCTCTCCAAGAAGAAATATGCTCTAGTAATGGTAGATGACTATTCAAGATATACTTGGGTGGAATTCCTATTCTCCAAGGATGAAGCACCCCAAGTCATAATAGAGCATATCAAGAGAGTTGATAAAGAAGCACAAAGCACTGGCTCCTCTGTAGTTGCTTTGAGAAGTGATAATGGGACTGAGTTCAAAAATTCAACACTGTATGAGTTTTGCAAAGATAAAGGAATTTCTCAACAATTCTCAGCTCCTAGAACACCTCAACAAAATGGAGTAGTTGAGAGAAAGAATAGAACTCTCATTGAAGCTGCAAGGACAATGCTGCTGGATGCAAAGCTACCCACTAGCTTTTGGGCTGATGCTGTTAACACAGCATGCTATGTGCAAAATAGAACATTAATCAATAAGAAGTCTGGCAAAACTCCTTACTCATTAATGACTGGAAAAAGAGCATCCTTCAAGCACCTGCATGTGTTTGGAAGCAAGTGCTTTGTGATGAAAGATACCTCTGAGCATGTTGGAAAATTTGATGCCAAGGCATTTGAAGGTATCTTCATTGGATACTCCCTGGAAAGGACAGCATACAGAGTGTTTGTACCTGAGCAACACAAAGTCATGGAAAGCATGGATGTTACCTTTGATGACAAGAAAACTCCTGGATTGAAAACAAGTGATCAAGACAGTGTGCCATTGAGATTTGAGAATCAAGGTTATCTTGAGGATTCTGAAAGTGAAGATGAACCCCCTGTTCATACTGTTCTAGAGAATGAAATCCTTGAAGTTGACAATCTTCTTCAAACACCTGTGCAAGGGTTCACAAACACAGGGGGAGAAGAAGAGAATGCACCTTTCAACCAAAATGAGCTTGGAACAGATCAAGGAAATGAACAGGGGCACACAAGGAAATGGGACAGAGCCCACACTAGGGATCAAATCATTGGAGATCCTAGTGAGGGAGTTAGAACAAGAAGGGCAACATTAAATACATGTCTGTACAGCTGCTTTCTGTCACAAGAGGAACCTAAATTAATTGAAGAAGCTTTGAAGAACTCTGATTGGATTGTTGCCATGCAAGAAGAGTTGAATCAATTTGAGAAAAACAAAGTATGGGAACTAGTACCTCCTCCAAAAGGAAAGAATGTTATTGACACCAAATGGGTGTTCAGAAACAAGATGGATGAAGAAGGAGTGGTGATAAGAAACAAAGCAAGGCTGGTTGCCAAAGGATATTGTCAGCAAGAAGGCATTGACTATGATGAGACATTTGCACCTGTAGCTAGACTGGAAGCCATCAGAATCTTCCTGGCTTTTGCAGCTCACTCAGACTTTAAGGTGTATCAAATGGATGTGAAAAGTGCATTTCTCAATGGTGATCTTGCTGAAGAAGTTTATGTGTCTCAACCACCTGGCTTTGAGAGTGAAGACTTCCCAAACTTTGTGTATAGACTGCTCAAGGCACTCTATGGACTCAAACAGGCACCAAGAGCCTGGTATGAAACTCTATCTCAATTCCTTCTTGAGCATCAATTTACCAGGGGTACAATTGACAAAACCCTATTCTTCAAGAAGCATGGAAATGATATCATTCTTGTTCAAATCTATGTGGATGATATCATCTTTGGCTCTTCAAATGAAAAACTCTGTGAAAGGTTCTCTAAGTTGATGCAAAGTAAATATGAGATGAGTATGATGGGTGAGTTAACCTACTTTCTAGGCCTGCAAGTACATCAAAGGGAGGATGGCATCTTTATAAACCAATCTAAGTATGTCAAGGATCTTTTAAAGAAATATGGTTTAGAAGAGTCATCCCCAGCCAAAACTCCTATGTCTACTGCAATCAAGCTGGATGAAGACAAGAAAGGCAAGAGAGTTGATATCAAGGTCTATAGAGGAATGGTTGGATCCTTACTCTATCTCACAGCTAGCAGGCCAGACATCATGTTTGCCACATGCCTCTGTGCAAGGTTCCAGTCTGATCCCAAGGAATCTCACATGATGGCTATCAAAAGAATCTTCGAATATCTAAAGGGGACTCCTAATCTTGGGCTATGGTATCCAAAGGGCACTGGGTTCAACCTGGTTGGTTACACAGATTCTGATTATGCTGGATGCAGAATTGACAGGAAGAGCACCTCTGGAAGCTGTCAATTCCTAGGTCAAAGGTTAGTGTCCTGGTTTAGTAAGAAACAACAGTCCACAGCAACATCCACAGCTGAGGCTGAATACATTGCTGCTGGAAGTTGCTGTGCTCAATTGCTTTGGATTAGAAATCAACTCATGGATTATGGGCTAGTGTTAGAACACATTCCTCTAATGTGTGACAATACCAGTGCAATATCCATAGTTGCCAATCCTGTTAATCATTCTACTACAAAGCACATTGAGATCAGGTACCATTTCATTAGGGAACATGCTGCAAATGGTACCATAGAAGTCTCTTATGTTCCCACTGAGAAACAATTAGCTGACATATTTACTAAACCTCTGAATGAAGCAGTCTTCAACAGACTTGTGAGTGAAATTGGAATGCTCAATCCTTCATTTAGTTGCTCTAAGTAAGTATACCAGTAAATTGTTGCAGCAGTAAATTTTCACCGTATTGAAATGCTCTATTTGTTTGGAGTGAAAATTAGCTGAGATATGATTTATAAATATTTCAGTATTTTACTGCGTATTTTTCAAAATCATTTGTTAGTAAAGTTGTGAGCTTTTAAGACATCTCTATATAGATATTTTTCAGAGTTCACGACACAGTTCAAATCAAATAGACTTATATCGCAAACTGTTGAGATTGTGAGACTTCGCGATATAGTTCATTTCATGAGTTTGCGACATGGTTCATTTTATGACTTCGCGACTTAGAATAACTATATCAACAAGTCCCCACACTTGACAGAATTTTGATTTAAATTTATTTTATTTCAAATTTGATAAAAGTCTGACAATTTGCTTAAAATTCCTAAAAGAGAGCTTTAGCCAGGGTATTTCTACTATATCGCAAAGTCTCCCCAAATCCTTTCATCTTGAGGACTTTGCGACATAGTTCATTTCTGAGACTATGCGATATACTGTGCAAGACTTTGCGGTACAGGCCATTTTTGACTTCGCGACATACAAATAGACTGTACACATTCATAACCCCATATCGCAGTGTCTCTATCATATAAATACCTTTTCTAACCGTTCACAACTTTTCATCTTGTCTATTGCTCTCAAACTCTCAAACCTAAGCACAAATTCTCTACTCTCTTTTTCACTCTCACTCTCGTAATGGCACCCAAATCTCAAACAGTATCATCCCCAATCCCTTTAACCATTCCCAAAGAAACCAATCTTCTCACCATTCCCTCTGAGGCTGAGGCTAACCCAAGGTACAAGTGTTTTGTACGGTTCTTGAACACTTCCTACCTACGCCAAGCCCTAACCCTGAACCCTACCTTGTATGTCGATGTGTTGGAAGGATTCTGGAGAACGGCGTTGGTATCAACAATGGCTAGGGAAGATGGAACCTCTTTCCAGGAGGTTAGCTGTTCAATTGGAGGCAAACACTTTCAATTTGGTGAAAGGGAAATCAATGAAGCTTTGGGGTTCAAGGTGGAAGGTCATGACCAAGAAGCTACAGATGCTCAAATCATAGAATTCATGACCTTCATTCAGTATGCTGATGAGATAGATACTGGAAAGCTGAATAAGAAGTTTGTGAGAAGGGAGTGGTCATTTCTGTTTGACGCACTCCAGAAGGTGTTTCTCTGCAGGAAGACAGGATGGGACCATATCAGTCACATTGCTGTGAAGCTAGCCTACTCCTTGGCCAACAACCAGGAGATCAATGTGGGAGCCATAATTCTCAAAGAATTGACTCAGAGGCTAGGCAGGACTATTCGTGGTAGAGGTAATGACATCTTTTACCCTCGTTTCCTTCAAGTTATTTTAAATTTTCTTGATGCAAATGTCCATCTATTGGAGGGTATAGATAACAGTAAAATGGCTTATTCCAAGTCCATGTCCAAAGTACTATTTGGATCATTGGACACAAGGAATCAAGTGGATGTGATTCTAAGTGTGACCAAGCATATGCAGGACACATTTGAGTTTTATCCACTTGATAAGCCAATATACCATGCACTTTCCTGGACAGGGGAGGCTGAGACTGAAGGAGCTACACAGTCTAACCCCAGCCTTCCCATCCCATCCAGCAACCCCACTGCAAATAGTCCCAAAGAAGCTAGGCAACCTAGTGCATCAATCTCTCAAAAGGTTGGTGTTACTAAAAAGAAGTCAAAGAAGAGAGCCCTAGAAGTAATAAATGAATCTGTAGAGTTAACTAGTGAGAATCCTGAGTCACCTCTCACCAGACAAAAGAAGAAATCCAAATCTAAACCTACCACTGGATCCTCCCAACAGGATTCAGATGTGGAAAAAGGGGTACACCTGTTACTGTCCATGGCCTCCCAACAGGTCATTGGCATTGAAAAGAGCAGCCTCCCCACTGCATCTTGTACAGAGTCTGCACAGGGTCAAGACCTCACTCTTGACCCTAGGAGTGATAAGGCTGATAATACACAGAGTGGAGAGCACATCACTGTTGAAACTCCTCCTATTTCTCAGGGGGAGTTGCCACAATCTAATCTAAACCCCACTTCTCTCTCAGATTCTTCCATAAAAATTTCTTCTGAACAAGAGAGTCATTCAAATGACAATCTTGCCTTTGATCAATCACAATTCTCTCCTGTGATTGAGCCAATTTCAAGTGACATGGTGCATGACACTATGCTCACCACCCAGGAACCACATTTAGTTGGTCAGGGGATGCATGTTGGGGCATATCCTAATGACACCAACACAAACATGGAGGATTCACCAGTTTTCACTGGAGACTCTGTGCCAAATTCTCCCATTCTTAGGGATGTGGAACTGTCTTCACAGACAAATAGGGCTAATGTTGTAACACATCCCATTTCAATGGAGACAACATTAGACCCTACAGTCATTCCAAGGCTGGAGGAGACTCAAAACCTTACATCTCATGAAGTGCCAAGCACTAGCTCTCACTTGGCTCAGGCCACAATCAATGAATGGCTGAAACCTGTGCAACATGACAGGGCTTCAGGATCATCCTCTGTGCTACCACAATTGACGGAAGAAGAATTACAAGATCTTCATGTGGCACAGATTGATGAGATCTCTAGGATTGCTCAACATCTCCTCACTGCAAATCTCCCAAATTCTGACTATGAGGCTATTCTTCTCACTCATAAGGCGGATGTTGAAGCACAACAGGACAAAATTGTGGATGAAGCCCAGCAAGCTGGAAATGTGGATGCTTGGCTGGATGGCAAAAGGACAGTAAAGCTCAAGGAGGCACTAGCTTTTATCAGGGAGGACTATCTTACATCCTTGGGGTCAAATGCCAAAGGTCTCTCTCCTGCTGAAATCTATGATGCAGTTAATGATGTCTACAAGAGCCAACTTAAGGCTATGCATTTTCTTGGGAAGGGTCTTCAGTCAGAAATCTCCACCATTCAGGAAGAAACAGCTCATTCTACTGCTCAACTCAAGAATTGTTTTCTTTCAAGCTTTCCCAAGGTAGATGGCATTCTTAAGGAAGTCCAGAAAACTGCCTCAAATGTCACCACAATGGACTGCACCCTAGCTATGGTTTCAGATAATATGAAGAAGCTCTCTACCAAGCTAGACAATCAGGTGCAGGCCAACATTAACTCAAACTCCATGCTTACAGTACTCTGGAAGAATCAGTATGGGAACAAGCTTGTTGATGAGGTTCCTATTTCTGATATCTCCAAGTTTGAATTCTCCAAACTCAAGGATCAATCCCTTAACTCCTTCAAATCTCAACAACTTTTCTCAAAGGTGGAAAGCTTGGAAAGCGAGGTAGCTGAACTGAAAGCAGAAAACAAAGGACTATCTCACTCCTTGGAGCAGCTTAATGCTAAGATGGATGATCAAACCAACTCCACTTCTAACATTTTGTTGGTGCAACAACAAATGATGACCTCAATGATGAGACATATGAACCTGCCTATCCCAGGGGAAGCTCAAGGCATCTTGTCTGATTCCAAGCCTAAGGGGGAGAAAGAAAAGGAGGTCATTCTGAAAAAGAAAGGGGGAGTATCTGCCAAGCAACAGAAGCTTAAGGGCAAAATTTCTGAAGAAACAATAAAGCCAATAATTCTTCCCCCTGTAGAGGTCATCAGTGCAGAAGGTCAAAAGAGCACTATTTCAACCACCTTCTATCCATCCACAATGCCTAAAGATATCTCAACTCCTCAACCTGCTCAACCTACTTCCAATGCTCAACCTGCCAAAGCTACAACAATCACAGAGGCCAAGCTACAGGAAGTTGCCAATTCTCACATCTATCATGATGAGGCCTTCCTGGAGTTTCTGAAAGCCACCTACAGAGATGCACAAGAAGATGCAAGGACTTACAGAATGAAGCTCAAGGAAAACATTAAGTACTTCACAGTTGCAGTAAGGAAAATCAAGGATGTCCATCTAAGAGAGATAATCATGGTGTGCAAGGACAACTGCTTGTGGCACCTAGCTTTTCAAACTCTAGAGAAACTGAGATTCACTGAGCTGTCAACAATAATGGACTTAATAGAACAAGGTGGGGCTAACAACAAGAGACTGTTTGATGACTTGAAGATGGATCAAGATCAAAGACTGCCTGAGGTTATCTCAAAGCCAAAGACAATAATCTTCCAAAGTCTATCTCAAGACAGCAGCATTGACCAATTGGTGATCCCTTCAGATTTGACAAGAAAGAATAATGCAAAGATCAACCAGGTGCTGCAAATGCTAAGAGCCAAGAGGGGAGTCAGGACAGCTGAGGAACTAGAGATGATTCACACTCTACAATCTTTTCTGATTCATGGAGTCATTCCTGAATCTGTCAAAGAAAAGAGCAAAAAGAAGGATGGAGATGATGATGATGATAAGGAGAAAACCTATGAAAGGAGATCTCAGTCAAGGAGAGATAAGGAAAGGAGCAAATACTCAAAGAAATCAAAGGATGCTGATGATAGCAAGAGGGATGACAAGGGGGCAAAGGAATCAGTTAAGAAAACAAGAAGTGGAATTCAGCAGCTCAAGGACATTGCTAGTAGTACTTTAACCAAAACACAAGACTCTAAGTCTAGGGTGGGTACTATTAGTAATGATCCTCCAAAATCATTATCTAAGACTTCTGAACCTGAATTGCCACAGAAGAAAGATGAAGCCACAAAAGGAATATCAAGAAAACACTTCCACAAAGTTACAGCTAGTGGAGTGTTACAGTGGATGAAGGGGAAAGGAATGAAGCTACTTCCAAGTGATGTGGCACTGAAGACTAATTCTCCTTGTTCCAGAAAGGTATCTCTTGTGAAGCATTTGAAGATCAAGAGTGTACCCAAAAGGATAAGGATAACAAAGAAGACTGGAAAACTCACAAATGTTGTTGGCATCAATGTGCTTCCACTAGATGAGGACTATGATGAAGATGCCCTAGCATTTTTGAGGGCTCAAAGGATCTTTGAAGTCAAAGTGAAGTTAGATCATCTAGAGATCAAGTACACTGATGGAAGAGAAAGGATAATGAAGCAAGGAAGCTGGCAATATTTCTATAAGTATGAGCTTGAAAGGATAAATGCCTTACTGAATTTTGAGGAAAAAGAAGAAAGAACATGGAAGATAGATATTGCCAGGTACTTAAAGATGCATGCTGATTATGAAGAAAACATGAGGAAAGAGAATGAAGAGAAAAACATACAGAGAGAGAAAGAAATGGCTGAGATGGAGAAGAGGGCTAAGGAGCTAAGGCAGAAAGGGATGTGCAGGGTCAAGCAAAATCCTTACATTGTGGAGTACAAAAACTCACATGGAGGTCAAAGCAAAATAAGGATGGAGTTTCTTGATTCCTATGTAGAGAGTGCACTCAAGGCTGCAATTGATGACTTGAAAGGCTCACCTCTCATTGAAGAACTGATTGCAAGAGAAGAACTTCAAGAAGCCATCATAGACATGAAGAGAAAAGAAGAGATAAGGAAAAAGAAGATATATGATGATTTGCTAGAGAAGCAATTGGAAGCTGAAGCTGCTGAGCAACAAAAGTAATCTGTAAGCTTTTCTATGTAATCAAATTTCTGATCTCAATGTTCATGAATTGTTCTCTCTGTTACTAAATTTCCTTTTATGTAAGTTAGGCTTGTTATCAGACATGAAATTGTGCCTAAGGATCTTACTCACAATTTGGGGGAGATTGTTAGGCTCAAGACATGTCTGAATACCACTATTAACAAGCCTACACTCTGTGACTATGTCACATTACATGACCTAGTGATTTCTATCACTGGGATATAGTATAGGTCTCTAAATGTACTTGTCTTGTTCTCATGAACATTAGCTTGATCATGTATGCTCAAAGATATAATGAGCTTAGTAAAGTTTCTTGCATCTAGATTGTATATAGGCCATTGAATAATTGTCCTGGTAGAAGTTCAGAAGTGTTCATGCAGCAGGATAGAGATAAATAAGGCTATGAAGAAATAAGTTGCAGAAATTTGTCTAAGGCATTATATAGCAAAGTCAGAAGAAAGCTATGTCGTGAAGTCACCAATATCCATGTCGTGAAGTACTATATCGCATAGTCTATTTTGTACTATGTCGAGAAGTCTTCAAGACACATGTCGTGAAGTGTTGAAGTCAGCAAAGTCAAAGAAGCCTAGATCGTGAAGTCCTCAGAAGCCCTATGTCGCATAGTCTTCAAATGACCTATGTCGCAAAGTCTTCAAAGGCTATATCGCGAAGCCCTCACAAGTGAGATCGCGAAGTCAGGAATGAAGTGGAGTTCACGATATCAACACTTAGCCGTTTACAACAAGACAAATCAAGGTACAGAATCAAGAAACAAAAGAGACAAATACTGAAGCATTTGTTCTAGCAAGGTGGTCCAAAGAACAGATGGCAAATCTACAGCTAAACTTGGAGAGAAAGATAAGAGACAAGCAGCTACAGAAACGGGAAAGACTCCGAAAAGCAGGTGGTCCTTCCTGACACAGTTAACGTCTTATGGCAGGACAAGTTGGACTTTCAGCAAGGGGTAACTGTGTAAAAATAGGTGTGTGCACTAGTTTGTATAGGGCTTATATATATCATGCACATCCTATTGTTAGCTGCAGAAGAGAGATACACATAGTTGTTTTGCTAAGCTCTTTTCTCTGTAAGCAAGCAAGTTCAAACCGTTCTTGTTTAGAAGCCAGAAATTCGATTGTGAATTTCTTGGAAAGCTGTAGTATTTAATTTGCTTATACAAAGTAGATTAAAGTGATTGTGTGTGTTATTTACTTTCTGCATATTACATATCATAATCATATACAGTCTGTTACTTAGTTATCAAGAATCGAAAAATATATCAAACTATCCATTCACCCCCCCTCTGTCTAGTTTCTAGTAGTATTCATTTCTAACAACTCTTTAAAAGTTGTAATTCAATACCTCAAACTTTTAAAGACTTTTTTAAAATCATGATACAATACCTCCTTACTTTTAAAGAGTATTTAAAAGTCTTAATTGAATACCTCTAAACTTTTAAAGTCTTTAAAAGTCTTTAAAATTCATGATACAATACCACCCCCTAATTCAATTACACTATACTTTTAGATACTCTTTAAAAGTTAGAATTGAATAACACATTACTTTTATAATCGTTTGATGCACAAATTTTTTAAATAAAATTATTAATTGAAAATCAAATGGATAAAATGTTCTTGTGGAATCAAATTGGGCCAAATATTTTCCCAAAATTATCAAGCTCTTTCAAGTCAGTGGGCTAGGTATATATAAATGGGCTATATTTAGTCTTGTCTGGATAAAGTTTGTAAATTTTGACTTTATGGACCGAGAATCATATTGGTTTTATTCGGTACAGGGTGTTGGGCCTATAATTCCAATCCAGTATAATTTTTTATAGCATCCAAGAGCAATTTAAAAATAATTATATTTTTATATAATTATAAGTAACATAGGTATATTTTGTTCGGTAAATTATGAAAGAAGTAGTTATCATTTATTTATTTTTAATAAATAAGAACTTTATATTTAATTTACGGTAGTTTATATATTTAAACTACAACAAAATTTTAAATTTCTTTTTATTTTCCGTTCACTAAATCATTAAAAGAATAATGAGATTAGTTGTATACTTGTATACTAGCCTATAACCCGTGCGATGCACAGATTAATTTTAGAATTTTTTATTATATTATCTGTATTTTGATTATATGATTTTATCAGAAGAAAATAAATTTTTAAAAATTAATAATGTATGTATGATGTTATTGTAAGCATTTGTTTGTATTTTGATGATAATTTTTTTTAATATATTATCAACGGAAATAATATCTTGAACTTCTGAATGTAACTTAGAAAAATAGGTAATATAAATATTTAATAATAATATGTTGTTGGCGGGATTCGAACTTTGAACCCACCTTGAACCCGTGGGAGCATTTTGAACATCAAAAAAGAAATAGAGGTTAGTTTGCTTATAATAATATAAAAAGCAAAAGGAGGGAGGCAGAGTTGTAACTCTAGGACTTCACTCGACAAAAGAAAAGTCTGAGTATAGATAGCTTAAAACACGTGCGATGCACAAATTATTTTTAATAATTGTTAATTTTATTATTTATTATTTATATTTTATTAATTGCATTTATTTAAAAAAAATAAGTAGGCGTGTTAAACATTTTTAAATAATTAAAAGTATTAAAATAGATTTTAAAATAAATAAGTTACGGTTTGCCCGTAATATTTTGGAAAAGGAGGGGTTTTAGTAAGAAAATTATAAAGTAATATGTTTTCGTTGAATTTTAAAATATAAAAGTAACGATTTGCCCGTGATATTTTTGAAAAAAGAGGGGTTTTAGTAAGAAAAATAGAAAATGTGACATGTTTTAGTTGAAAAACGTAATTGTCAATTAAAAGTATTAAAATAGATTTTAAAGTAAATAAGTAAGGGTTTGCCCGTGATATATTTGGAAAATAAGGGATTTTAGTAAGTAAAATAGAAAATATAACATGTTTTAAAGGAAAAAGATAATTGCCCGTACTTTTTCTAAAAAAAAGAGGGAAAAGATAATTGCCAATTAAAAGTATTAAAATAGGTTTCAAAATAAATAAGTAAGGGTTTGCTCGTGATATATTTGAAAATGAGGGATTTTAGTAAGTGAAATAGAAAAAGTAACATGTAGTTGAAATGGAAATTGCCCGTGATTTTTTTAGAAAAAAATGGTAATGTATTTTAACTGAAAGGGTAACTGATTATAATAATTTTTATAATAATTAAATAAACAATTAAATAAGGCAAGTACCGTACCAAATGAGAATCAACACCTAGAGGGGATGGGTGAATATGTGTTATGACTAACAATGACCGATTTTAATTATTACCAAGTTATGTGACTGAAAAAGCAAAAATAGTCTGATTTTGCTGTCTGGCAGCTTACTGGATTCACAGATAATGTAAAGTGGCAGCTAGCTACGTTGTGCAATGCAGTATAGAAAATGTGCAAAAAGTAAAGAACACACAACAATTTTAGCCAGGTTCGACCCCTATCTCCTATAGGTCTACGTCTTGGTCCTCTACCAACACGGCAAAGGAAAATATTATTGATCAAAGTGAATTACAACTACACAATACAATAATATATCTCCCTGATCTCCCAGTTACTGTTTGCAGCTTGCTGAAACACCATGTTCCTTGAACGCAGCTCTCTAAGTACTATACTAACCCAAGTATAAACTGCTCTAGCTATCAAGTTCCTTGAACCCTTGTTTCCCAAGCTCACAAAACCAGCAACTACCAACTTACAAGTTGAACAATACAAAGATATAATGAATTACAACCGAAACTATGAACTCTAATCAAGAATATATATCGTATAATATATAAGAGCTCAAGTATGTAAAAGATATTTCAAAACAGCCTTTGATAGTACTTGTGTTTCTTTAAAAACGTTGTCCAACCTCTGAGAATGAAAACAACACAAGTATATTTATATGAAACAATGATTTTGAATTAATCGATCAACAACCAACGGTGTTGACTACCAAGTCTCACGTATTTTGTTCCTTGATTAATTCAAACCCAACGTTCATGAAATCAACGTTCAGAAACCAGAAGAATAGAGAAAATAAGAACGTTAAGAAGACACGTTCAACTGGTTTGTAAAGCCCAAAAGAATAGAAGTTGTTAAAAGATAAAACGTGTATAAACAACTTCCTATAATATAGGGATTATATATATATGAAAATAAATTCGAAATTATTTGAGCTCATATATATATACACGACTTATATAACTGATAGAGTCCTTACAATTCAGTTCCTAGAAGATTTCCTATAAAATAGGACTGAAACTCTATCTGCTGAAAGTGTTGCCAGCTTGCTGCCTGCATACAAAATTACTCTGCCAGCTTGCTGCCTGCAAAGAAAAATTAGTCTGCCAGCTAGCTGCTACAACATGTTTTGTTATAAGATACAAAGTCTTTATCTCCTGCAAAACAATGTTAGTACAACACAATAAACCCAGCTTGCTGCTATATTGTTATCATCAAAACACCAGGGTTTCAATCTCCCCCTTTTTGATGATTACACACCAATATTCAGGAGCAAAATACTCCCCCTAAAATTATGCTTCCCCTGCAAAAAAATTAGCATTATATCCAAGCAGCTAAGCATATTTTCATGGCATCACATTAAAATTTAGCATTAGCATAAATTCACATTAAAATCATGTGACCCAAAGAGTAACTAAAAACTCCCCCTAAATCACACATGCTATGATCCTGAATTGTCTCCCCCTTATTCATCAAAAAGGTTATTCACATGTTATCAATAATAGAAAATTCAAATAAGCATGGATTATCATGCTAAGTGAGATAATATTACTAGACAACTGTAGGCAGCTTGCTGTCTAGACATTGCACATGCCAATTTCCCTACGAAGAACAAAAATCTTTCTTCGGCCAATGGCTTAGTGAAGATGTCAACTAGCTGGTATTCTGTGGAAACAAAAAGCAACTCAATTTTTCCTTTTGCAACATTGTCTCTCAAGAAGTGGTGTCGAACGTCAATATGCTTCGTTCTTGAGTGATTCACCAGATTCTTTGAAATGTTTATTGTGCTCGTATTGTCACAATAAATTGGAATCTTGTTGCACTTGATGCCAGAATCCCTGAGTGTCTGAATCATCCAAAGAATTTGGGCACAACAGCTTCCTGCAACTAAATACTCACCTTCTGCAGTGGATAATGCAACAGAAGCTTGCTTCTTGCTTTGCAAAGACACCAAACTCTGTCCTAAAAATGCACAAACACCACTTGTACTCTTGCGATCAGTTTGACAACCTGCATAATTTGCATCACTAAACCCAACAAGATCAAAAGCATTTGTGATTTGATAAAATAAACCAAGAGTAATTGTGCCACTCAAATATTTGAATATTCTTTTAACCGCACTCAAGTGAGACTCTTTTGGTTTAGATTGAAACCTCGCACATACACAAACACTATACATTATATCAGGTCTAGAAGCAGTAAGGTATAATAAACTACCAATCATACCTCTATACTTGCGAACATCAACATATATACCTTGTTCATCTGCTGTCAGCTTGTTGGCAGGAGTCATTGGTGTTGATTTCGGCTTGATATTTTCAAATCCAAATCTTTTGAGTAGATTCTTGATATACTTGGATTGATGCACATAAATACCCTCTGGAGTTTGCTTAATTTGAAGACCCAAAAAGTAGTTGAGCTCTCCCATCATGCTCATGTCAAACTCACTATGCATACACTTAGAAAACCACTTACACATAGCATCATTAGAAGATCCAAAAATAATATCATCCACATATATTTGGACAACTAAAATATCAGTACCATTATGTTTAGTAAATAATGTGGGATCAATTTTACCTCGAATGAAACCATTTTTGATCAAAAACTTACTTAACCTTTCGTACCATGATCTAGGAGCTTGCCGCAATCCATATAATGCCTTCTTCAACTTGAAAACATGATTTGGAAATTGCTCATTCTCAAAACCAGGGGGTTGCTTGACATAAACTTCTTCCTTTAAGAATCCATTAAGAAATGCACTTTTCACGTCCATTTGGTGTAGCTTGATCTTCTTGAAGCATGCAAATGAAAGTAGCATCCTTATTGATTCGAGCCTTGCAACCGGGGCATAAGTTTCCTCAAAATCAATTCCTTCTTGTTGATTGTATCCTTGTGCAACAAGTCTTGCTTTTTTTCGAGTAACCGTACCAAATTCATCAACTTTGTTCTTGAAGACCCATTTAGTACCAATGATTGAAGCATCTTTAGGTGGCTCCACAAGTTCCCAAACATCACCTCTTTCAAATTGATTGAGTTCGTCTTGCATTGCCATGATCCAATTCTCATCTTGAAGTGCTTCTCTAACATTCTTTGGTTCTTCTTGAGCTAGAAAAGCACAAAAGTTGGCTTGACCCTTTCTTGTCTTGATTCCTTCTGATTTATCACCAATGATCAACTCTGGAGGATGGTTCTTCACTGTTCTTGTTGACTTTGGCAATGAATGTTGAGCTATAACTTCCTCATGTACTCGAATTCGCTTGGATGGAGGAGAAACTTCACCACCTTCATAGATAGGCATCTTTTCTTGTGATCTCTGACCTCTTGGGCCTTCCAAGGTGAGCTTTGACAACTTATCAATAGTTTCATCTACCGGAGAAGAGGTTTCAGTTGGATTTTCAACTGCTGTAGTGGTCTTAGACTGGGTGGCAGCTTGCTGCGATACAGTATTTGTCACTGGCAGCTGGCTGTCATCACCTGCACCTGCAATATCTTCTTCATCTCTTGACAGATCAACATTAGACTCTTGAAATGAAACTGTTATTCCCAAATGACCTAACAGAATTGTAGAAGGGGGGGGGGTTGAATACAATTCTTGATATTTTCTTAAACTTAAAACACTGATAAAATAAAACTGAACTGAATAAACAAAAACACAAGATATAAATAATTCAGTTGGATTGTTTGATGATCCAACTGAAGTGTTTTTATTGCGGAAATAATCTGTGATACAAAAGTACACAGCTGCTCAGTTACAGAGTTGTAGAGAAGAATGCTCTCAAAGATAGCTAATACAAACTATTTGTTTTTCTTCTCTTACTTCTTTCTAACTGCTACACTTGGTTATATATTCCCAAGTTTACAATACTATTTTTGGCTACACTAAAGTACACTAAAGATAACCGCCAATAGTTTGCTTTTCATCCCTTTGTCCAGTGGTCCTTGGAGATCCTTGCTTTTGTCTTCATGCTTATTATGATCACTCCCAAGAGCCCAATTGGAAACTGGGATGTTTCCTTATTCCCCATGTCCATTTTAATGGTTTCCAATGCAAAGTACACTTCCAAATCTCCCTTTTGATCTGTCAGAAAACTGTCACTATCACTTTGTTAACTATTCAGAAAAGCAATAATGATTCGTTGATAGCAGGGAGATGTGTTTCGTTGATAGCTTTATTCTTCATTCCGTTGATGGTGTATTCCTCGTTTCGTTGATAGAGTAATCTTCATTCCGTTGACATGTCTTCACTTAGGCAAAATTACAAGGCATGATATACTTACAATTAACCAACCTATTTTGCCTATCTAGTACTTAGTCAACATGACTTAGGAAACCTATCTAATACATACATCAAATGCATATCAAACTGTGAAGTATTGTACAGTGCAATTGCTACAACACTCATTCCGTTGATGAGCTTCCTGTCAACGAAACACTGCAAAGCATGCCATTTCGTTGACAGTTACAAAATAACTTAATACAAAATCTACTAAGTGTTTTACAATTATCATCAAGAACAACATATTCCTAACAATCTCCCCCAATTTATGACTGATAGAATAACAGCCATAAATCAAGAGCCTTGATGATAACAAAAACACTCAGACATATTACCTATGACAAAAGTAAAAATTGCATTGAGCTTCATAAAGTTTTAGACATAAAACAAGACTTACAAGACTAATGCCCAAATGTGCTCCTCTAGACTGAGCAAATGATTCATCTTGGTCTTCTTTGAGGCATAGTCTTCTTCCCTCTCCTAGAGTTGTTCTCCTCAATCTGGACCTGTAGCCTTCTGTAAAAGATCTTCTCTTCTTCATCTTGATCACCAAGCTTGGATTGCATGAACCTTAGAGTTTGATTAGATGCCTTATCCAGCTGGTCTTCCATCCTGAAGAACCTTCTGCAGTTGTCCTTGTCCTTAAATTCCATCATCCAGTAAGGTTGAAGATGGATCTTCTTTCCTGTTGAGGGCACTCTTAGCATCCTGGGAAGAGCCTCAGGCTTGTTCCAGCTAGCCTTTATTTGACATATCTTGGAGACCACCTCAGACTTGGCTGTTTTGGTGAAGCCAAAGTCTTTCTTCAAGCATCTAAACACTGTGAGTAGTGTTTGGTAGTCTTCTCCTAAAATTCTGTAGAGAGGCCATATTTGTTCTCTACCACCCTTGTATGTGAAAACCAATCTTTCAGGTAACTTTTGAGAAGCTGCAATGCCCCTTACTTCCACCAGGTTGTCTAAATCAAGATGTAAACTGGATTCTTCCCTGATGTCAGCAATGTACATGCAGTCCTCTGGATTTGTAGGGGGGTTTCTGAGATTGTGGCTTCCTCACAAATACTGGCTTTGCCTTGACAGCCCTTTTCTTTGTCTTCATTGGTTGATCCTTTTCAAATAGGAACTTTGGAAAATAGGCTTCATCAAATTCAATAGGCTCCTCCTTTGGCATGATTGGTTGATCATGAAAGTTGACAGGGTGTGCAGGGTCACAGGCCAACTTTCCTCCAATAGGTAGGTCAATAGGAATTTGATGTGCACTTGTTGTGGAAGGGGCTTGAGCAATGTCCAGAGAGTCCTCTTTTTCAAAGTTCAGATTCCTCTTAGCTCTAGCCTTTGGTTGCCTTACACTTTTCCTTGCTGGTTCAGCTTCATTAGCTCCATCCTTGGCTTTTTCTTCCTGAAAGGTCTCTTCATCTTCAAGTGCTTGAGCAACTGCCAATGCTTGCATTGCTGCCCTTTCAGATTCTTCAGCCTTGGCCTTTGCAAAATTTGGGTGACCAACCCAAATGCAGATTTCCTTGCTGTCCCTGTAGATGATGGCCCTTTGATTCCTTATGCTTGGATGATTGCTTTCCTTGCTCTCAATGATCAGCTTCCCTAGGACTTTGAACTCATCTGGCTTTGGAGCAGGATAAAATATCCTTTCAATGTTCTTGCCTTTGGGTTTGGCAGGTGATATTGGAGACATCCCTCTTGCATCCACATTCTTAAAGCATGAAGATTGACCCTTCTCATTTCTTGAATCTTGAAAGATTCCATGCTGAAGGGGCTCTATAGCATAAGAGCTCTTGAACTGTGGCTCCATTTGTACAATCACCATTGCATTTGTTGATGGCTGATCTGTCTTTGAAGATTCAGTAATGTTCTTGAACCTTGCTTCTATGTTGGACCAGTGATCTTTGATTTGTTCTGCAAGTTTCATCCTCATAGAAGCTTCCTGGATCAGGTCAATACTATCCTTATTCTTCTTTCCAAACTCCCCCATTGCTAGTGGCTCCTGTGGCAGTGAAATGGCTGGGACCAACACCTTTGTGATTTGAATGTTTAGCTCCTTAGATTTCTCCCCCTTTTTGTTAGCATCAAGAGAGATGACTGGGAGTCCTTGAGCTGCCACTAGCTGAGTGAGTAGCTGAGTTTGCTTCTCCTGTTCCTTCTGCATTTGAGAAAGTGTAGCTTCCACCTTGTCCACTCTTGTAGAGAGAGTTTTCAAGGATGTAGCCACCTCAGGTTCCTTAGAGAAAAACCTGGTCATCTTGGACACAGTGAGAAGAGGGAGCTTTTCATCGATCATCCTGTAGTTAGCATCCCTGAGATTGCTAATGGAGTCCTTGATTTCTGTAGCCTCAATCCTTGTCTGCATCATTTGTAGCCTTTGAATTTCCAGAGAATCCATGATGGCCTTGTAGAATTTCTTGTCCCTTGCATTTGCAGACTCATGAGCTAGATAGGCCTCATTGTACTGCCTTGAGATAGCAGCATCTAGAGTGACTCTTCCATGCATACCCTGAGAAAGCCAGCCTGGTGTAGGAGGCACCACAGAAGTCCTAGTCTGTGAAGTGGTGGCCACCTGTAGATTATCACCATAGCTGTCCTCATCATCAGAAAACTCAAAGTCTCCACTTGCTGCAGCTCCTGGAGGTAGATTGGTCAAGGCATCCTTTGCTCTTTGCATTGATGCAGTAGTATGAATTAAGTTGAGTGACCTTTCTGCCTCCACATTGCCCTGTTGAGCCATAACTTGATAGGCGGGCACAGGATGAGTAAAGGTCTCAGGATCCAGGGAAATACTATCCAGAGTTTGTTGATAATGCTCGTGGAAAGTAAGTTCCCTGTCTCCCTCACTGACCTCCATTAACTCATTAGCAATGACTGCTTCCACCCTTATTGCTCCTGTAGTCCCTTCTCTCTCTCCACTCTTTTCTTGCATCATGGGCTCCCCATGGCTCACACCTCTCACACCCTCACCTTCACCTACTAAGGTGGTACTCTCAAACTCTCCTTTTGCCTGGCTGGAAGAAATAGCCAGCCTCTCACTCTCATTCTCTCCTTTTGCCTGGCTGCAAGCCAGCCTCTCAATTTCACTCCCTTTCAAACCTAAAAGTGTCTCAACTACCACCAGGTCATCTACACTAGTTGTGGAAACAACTTGATTTTCAGTAAAAGGTGTAGAATGACCTATCAACGAAATGGTAGTTTGAACTGTCAACGGTATAGGTACCGTTGATGGAGAAACACTTGTCAACGAAAGAGGCTGTTTCGTTGATGAAGTCAATAAAGCATTTTGAGAAAGTGAAATTACAGTAGAATCTGTGGTGATTGATTTGAGATTGGGGTCCACAGATTCTCTTGCAGTTTCAGAAAAACTTGGTTGATGGCCCAACAAATCACTTAATAAGTGATGACCATCAGCTTCAGAGTGGGGCTTCTCCAAGATTAGAGTTGGAGAATCAGGAAAAGATGTATGGATCATGTCCACATCTAAAGATTGAGTTGGTGAATTGGATGGAGATAAATCAAGATTAATGTTTAGAGAGTGGGACTGTAACCCCAGAGTAATAATAGGGGTTACATCAAACTGAATTTGAGAAACTGGAAGTGTCGCTTCCAGCGTGTGTGCACCCTGTGAACCCTTGGTCTTTTGCTTCACTCTCCTTTGGTATTGGGAAAATGTAGACTGTGGGCTTGAAGTGTCCCTTACCCTTTTGGACTGTGCTCTAGGTGGAGAGCTTGTTTCAATAATCACATACTTTTGGGAGGATGCAATTAGACTTGTGTTTAAATCCATTTTACTCATTGTGCCTTGTTGGGAAGACACAATGGGGCTAGGCTGAGAAACACTTACCTCACCTTCCTTATTCTTGGGGTTTCTTTGATTTTCACCCCTTCCCTCACCTCTCACAACTCCAGACTCACTCCCCTTAGGTTGTGTGGTAGTTTTTACAACAGGTGCCTTTTGAGAAGCACCTGAGGTTGGCTTGGAGGATTTCTTTGATTTTGATTTAGTTGCTGGGGCAGGAGCCTGTTGGGTCACAGCTACAGACTCCATAGCAACAAGGTTGGAGGAGACAATAGAAGTAACAGCTATACTAACAGGGATAGTAGTAGTTACCTCAATGATTGGCAGATACACCACTGGAACATCACCATTGTAGTTCAGCCTCAGTATGTCTGTCAATACTCTCTTTTCTTGTACAAAGCACTCAAACCTGGCATTAGGGTTAGAGATAACTAATGGTGCTGGACTAACATGATTAGCCAGCATCATCAGAAACCTTGCATAATAGATATTTTTCTTCCTATTTGCCTTATCACCCAACTTAGCACCAATTTCATAAATAAGTTGGGTGCTAAAGTTGTAATATCTATCATTTAGAAGCATGGTTAGGAGAATTAACATAGAGTTAGTTAATGCATCAAAATTACTAATCTTTCCAGAAAAGACCTTAATGAATGCATCAGCTAAATAACTGTATTCCCTAACCAAACCTCTCCTAATTATTCTACCCAGATTATCAGTAGGCAAAGAGTAGTTTATAGAATTTAGCATGGTAGTTATTTCAGTGTTAGTAGGCAAAGCATCACAGTTATTATCAGGAATATGTAAACATGCTTGCAAAACATCAGAATTAACTATGTACTCATTACCTTGGAGAGTGAATTGCAGAGTGCAATTTGTTCCACTATATTCACATGAGGTCCAAATTTCCTCAATTATTTCATTGTAGATTGGTGTAGAGTGGAACATTGCATAGCTCAACTTGCAATTCTTCATGAAATCCATCATTTTGAAGAAAAGTCTGTTCGGGTTTTCCTTTGCAACAAAAGGGATGGAGTTGTTCTTCTCATAGATGAACCCTCCAGCAGACATAAGCTTGACTATGGGTGCCATTGTTGAGCGAGATAAAGCTTCGAACTGAGTTGCTTGTTAGAGAGAGAAAGAGAGAGAAAAGCCTTTGGAATTTTTGAGAGCAGGTAAAAAAAAATTAAAGAAAATAGAATTTCTTAAATACTCCCCCAAAAATTCTCAGAAAATGAGTCCAATAATAAAAGTAAATTACTGGATTGGCTTAAAAGTATTACCATGATTTATACTTACAGGGATGTATGCATAGATCGTGGTAAAAGACGTGTCAGTTTTCAACGGTTCAGATTAAAAGCGCTAAATCAACGAATCAGAATTGGGCGTTTAAAGTCCCGTCTGTTTCATTGATACAGCTGTGTTTCGTTGACATAAAAAGAGCTATCAACGAAACACCCAGAAAAATGCTAAGATTGTCAACGAAATGGTTTGTTTCGTTGGCATAGTTATTTTGACTTAGACAAAATTTTACTTTTTCCTGAGAAAGTTAAATCACAGAAAATCATAGCAAATTTCTGGCTGCATTATGACTTGCAAATATCTCAAAAATAATTAAGAGAAATTTAGCATACCTAGCTCACTTACTAATCTTGAGAATGTCGATTCATCAAGTGGCTTGGTAAAGATGTCTGCAAGTTGTTGTTCACTTGGAACAAAATGTAACTCCACAGTACCATTCATAACATGTTCTCTAATGAAATGGTACTTGATGTCAATGTGCTTGGTTCTTGAATGCTGCACTGGATTCTCAGTAATGGCAATGGCACTAGTGTTGTCACAGAAAATAGGAATTTTCTCAACTCTTAATCCATAATCAAGTAATTGATTTTTCATCCATAAAATCTGTGCACAACAACTTCCAGCTGCAATATACTCAGCCTCAGCTGTGGAGGTGGAAACTGAGTTTTGTTTCTTGCTGAACCATGACACAAGCTTGTTTCCTAAGAATTGACAGGTGCCTGTTGTGCTTTTCCTGTCAATTTTACATCCTGCATAATCTGCATCTGAATAACCAATTAGTTCAAAACCAGATTCTCTAGGATACCAAATGCCAAGGTTTGGTGTTCCCTTGAGATATCTGAAAATCCTTTTAATAGCAACTAAATGGGATTCTCTAGGATCAGCCTGAAATCTAGCACATAGACATGTAGCAAACATAATATCAGGTCTACTAGCTGTTAAATACAAAAGTGAGCCTACCATGCCTCTGTAACTTGAAATGTCCACAGATTTTTCCTTAGTATTCAATTCAAGTTTGGTGGCAGTGGGCATGGGAGTTTTGGCAGGAGAGCATTCCATTAAGTTAAATTTCTTTAATAAATCATGAATATACTTTGTTTGACTAATGAAAATGCCTTCATTAACTTGCTTCACTTGAAGACCAAGAAAATAAGTTAATTCTCCCATCATGCTCATTTCATATTTACTTTGCATAAGCTTGGCAAACTTTTGACAAAGTTTCACATCTGTAGACCCAAAGATTATGTCATCTACATAAATTTGAACAAGTATAGTAGAGCCATTCACAATCCTGTGAAAAAGAGTTTTATCTACAGTACCTCTAGTGAAATGATTCTCAAGAAGAAACTGTGAGAGTGTGTCATACCAGGCTCTAGGTGCTTGTTTCAAACCATAGAGTGCTTTGAGGAGGAAGTATACATATTCTGGAAAATCATCATCTTCAAAACCAGGAGGTTGACTTACATAGACCTCCTCTTCCAATTCCCCATTCAGAAAAGCACTTTTCACATCCATTTGATAGACTTTGAAATTGGCATGGGCTGCATAGGCTAGGAAAATCCTTATTGCTTCTAGTCTTGCAACAGGAGCAAATGTTTCATCAAAATCAATTCCTTCTTCCTGTGAGTAGCCTTTTGCAACTAGTCTTGCTTTGTTCCTTGTGACTATGCCATTTTCATCCATCTTGTTTCTGAACACCCATTTTGTGCCTATTACACTCCTGTCCTTAGGCTTGGGCACCAGCTTCCAAACATTGTTCCTTTCAAATTGGTTTAGCTCTTCTTGCATAGCCAAAACCCAATCTGGATCTAGAAGTGCATCCTCAACTTTCTTTGGCTCATCTTGAGACAGAAAGCTGCTATATAGACATTCTTCTTGAGTTGCTCTTCTAGTTTGGACTTTTGAAGAAACATCACCTATAATAAGTTCAAAGGGATGATCTTTAGTCCATTTTCTTGAGGGAGGTAGATTTGCTCTAGACGAGGTAGCTTCATGATCATGATTGCCTTTGTTAGTCCTTGTGTATTGCAGAAGGGGGGGGATGAATGCAATACTGATAAAATTCAATCTAAATTTCAACAACTAAAATCAAGATTAAATGTTATCAGCAATATATGCAATCACGAACAGTATTTAGTAAGAACAAGATTCACAAAATAAATGTTTTATTTATTTTGCAAAGTGTTGCTACAACCTCAAGAAAAAATTCTCGAGCTTCGGGTTTTCTTCAAAGACACTTGCTTGTCTTCGTTACAATTCTAGAATGAGTTGATAGTAGGTATATCACTAACCCTATCACTATCAGTCACGGGTTTGTAAAGCTGCTGTCACTGTCAAGTGGCAGCTTCTTACAGATTGTCTTACCCATGTGACTTTCCTAAATTGCTAACATGTCAGATATACATTACAAAGAAAGCAACCTAGATTCATTCTATTTCCAGCTAAACCAATTCAGCAGATAAAGACTTGACCTTGCTCTTGAATTGATTCGCTTTTGATTTGTAGTGCCTTGAAGCTTCTGTCGTAGTCTTGCAGACTTGGTGCAGCTTAGGGATGCTGCATCACGCCTGTTTCTTGAACATTTAAACTGTCACGGGATTTGACTGAGAAAGATACCTAGCATAAGGATCTTTGTTGAGACAGTTACTTTTGCCGCAAAGCTTGCTGTCACAGGAATGATCTTTTGGTGACAGTATGAGTTCCCCGCATAGAGTGCTGTCGAGGATCCCAAACTTGCTGTCGAGGGCAATAGTTGCTGTCGCGTAGTCTTCCGCCAATGTTGCTGTCAGAGTGAATATGCTGTCGTGACTTGCAACATTCTGTCTTCTTGTAATCTTACTGTCACAGCTTTAGGACAGTAACCTTTATTCATGTTGTCATCCAAAAAGCATTCTTTGAGGCTTGAACACATAAGTGAACTTCTTTCAAATAATACAACTAGAATAACATTACATACTGATTACAAGAACATACTTTGGCTATGACAGTATGCTCTACTTAATTTAAAAAATTAAGTACAATCAAAGTTAAGTTGTTTCTATGCTATCACCCATAAATCCCAACAATCTCCCCCAATTTGTTTTTATGGAAAATAACAGCAAATTTACAATATGTGCTGACAACTTAACTAACAAGATCAGAATTCAAGAATTTTCACTTAGCTTGAGATTTCCTCTTCTGTCTTGCTGCATCCTCTCTTTTGAGAGCTTCTGCCAAGCAGCTTCTTAAACTTTCTACAAGAGAAATTTCAGCAGCAGACACTGCATCATCCTCTACTTCATCAATGATCTTCTTTATGGAAGGAGATATGAGAGAGCTAACATCCCTGAGATTCAGCCATTGCTCTATATCATATGGATAGGTTCTGAAATGAAGTTCTTCATTAATGAGCTTGAATCTTCTTCCAGGATAAGCATTGAGAGACTTCCTTCTTTGCTTGTCCAGCTTTGAGTCTTCTCCTTTTCTCCCTTCCAATAACTTCTCTATCTCATAAGAACAAATCTGTTCCAAGGGGTGAATTGAACCAGCTACCATATACTGTAAATCCTTCAGAGTGGATGTTTTAAGCTTATGCAAGCTGCAAACATAGATTTCTTCTTTTAGGAACTTGACTCTTAGGGGATTTTCCAGCATATATGGTTGATAATTTGGAGCTTCACTTTCTGCCTTGTTAGAGGCCTTGTGAATTTCTAGTAATTCAACTTCCTTCTTATCAAGTTCTGTCTGAGCTTGAGAATATGCAGAAGATTCAGGTCCTTTGCTTGGCTTGGGTTGCCCTTCCTGAGTTGGTTGGGCTTGCCCTTCTTCTGTGAGTAAGTCATCAAACTCATAGTACCAGTGGTATGGTATAGGAGAGGCTGGGAGATCAGTAAGAATATCAGCATCATCAAAATCTGCAAAGTTATAGCCAAATTTCTGATAAAATTCAGCATCCCTATCTGCCTGATATTTTAGAACATGTTCCATGACAGCCTCTGAAACATTATCATAGCTCTCCAGCAACTCTACCATTCTTTCCAGGTAGAAGAAATCAATTCTTCTTTTATCTATAGTTGATGTGCTGTTCTTGGTTGATGTGGCTACCAGATTGAAGTCCTTATCAATCTTGGCAGACCTTGATTCTTCCCACCACAGAATATACTCAGAGGCCTCTTGATTTGCATCCAGCTTAACCTCAACACTCTTAATTTCTTTTGATTTCATTTGTTGAATCTTAAGACTGTTGGGAGGAATTGATTGAATTGGCTTCCTTAGTCTTCTGCCAAATCCAGTGGCCTTTTCCTTTCCTGAGTATTTGTGCTTTCCTGCAGGTTTCTGTCTAGAAAACCATGCCTTAGCATTAGCTTTCAGTCTCTTGAGCTTGACAGCAGCTTTGGTTTCATCCTTGACAGAACCTTCCTTGACAGTACCTCTGTCGACAGCATCTTGCAAGACAGCATCTTCTATGACAGTATCCTTGTCGACAGTACCTTTGATGACAGCATCTTTTTCAGCATTTATGCAGTCAATAGCACATCTAAGAATGCTTGCCTCCAAAGCTTCCAGTATTCTTGACTCCTCTTCATCTGTTGCACCAGCATCTTTCTTTTCCTGGCTAGGAGTTTCTTCATTGCCTTCATTCTGAGATTGAATACCAGTATTCCCAGAATTACTTCTACCAGCATTTCCAGCATTTCCAGAAGCTTCACCACCTCCATCCTCACCATCTTCATCATCATCATCATCATCATGGGGAGGAATGCTATAGAAGCAGCTTCCACCTTGGTCATTTCTTTTGGCATTGGCTCTAGTGATTAGCTCCTTCATTCTAGCTCCCAGTGCCTTGTCTCTCAACACCAGCATTTTGTAGATTTCTTGAACAGCATGAACTCTTCCTGGATTGGCATTTGAACTGAGTATTCCATCTAGTACCTTCAGAATTGACTTGGTTTCCATTTTGGATGGGCTACCAATATTCATGTAGCAGTTCCTTCTAATGCCATCCTTAGATTTAGATCTGTAGAAAACACATGATGGATTTGAGTAGACTTCAGGTAGCTTCTGTATGATCAGGTTCTGGATTTGCATATCCAATATTTCATTGAATGGTGTTTGAGTTGCCCTGATCTTTCCCTTCAAAGCACACAACACCTTTGCTGGCAGACTCTGCAATAGCTGCATTGTGATGAAATAAGATATGCCAGAAGTTAGATAAATACTTACAGCCCATCTTTTCTCATCATTCACCATTACACTGACACTAGTAATTTGTTCCTTTAACAGTTTTGTGGTGTTGGTTGGACGGTTGCTAGGAGCATTCATTGCTTCTTCCACCAAACTGCTAAACTTACTGTCATGGTTGTGTAATGTGCTCTCCCTGTAATCCACCATCAAGACATTGGCTTCCTCTTGATCATACTCAGTCCCATTGGACCAAGTAGTTCCTTTATAGATGGATTCAGGCAGTTTCCCTTTACCTTTCCCAAGTTTGTTTTGTTCCTCCATTTCTCTCCATTTCTTCTGTAGAGCAGTTTCTTGAGTTTCTTGAATAGGTTCTCTAATCACCACAGGAGGCAAGATTGGATGTCTAGATGCAGGTCTTCTTTGCAATGCATCTTGAGTTTCCTTTGACATTAACACCCTTTCTCCATCCATTTCCACTTCAATAGGTTGTTCAGCTTTATCCTGTGGTTTTGCACTGCTTGGTTTGACTTGCTCCCCCTGAGACATTGCTTTCCTCTTAGCTCCCCCTCTGGTCTTCACAGCTACAGGCTCCCCCTGAGTTCCACCTGATTCTTGAATAGGCATTGATTCTGATCTTGCTACCTTCTCCCCCTTAGTTGAGTTGGCAGCTACCAGGTCAGTAAGGAACTGAATAGAAAGTTGAGTAGCAGCAAAACCATCAACCACCAGTTGAGAGAGAGAGTCCAGCTTGGAGTCCAAAGTAGCACACTGTCCTTCAAGAGCTGCAATCCTGTTACCAAAAGTAGCAGAGGGGCCACCAGACCTTAACCTTCTTGGAGGGGAAGGAAAAGACAGGGGCTTGGAGGCTATGGGGGTTCTCACACTCTCAGGGTGTTTTTGAGTGAGCTCATCACCCCTCACAGTTTGACTCTCAAGGCCTAGTGCCTGAATAGTGTGGGCTCCCTCAATATCTCTCTGGACATGCTCAAGTCCCTCTCCTTTTGCCAGCTCATTTGGCTGCCTCTCATTTTTATGCTCACCTCTCTTTTCTTTTATCTCTCTTTTCTTTTGCACACCCTCACTCAACCTAGATGCATGGGTATGAGCAGTACTAACATGCATGGAAGGAGAAGATGTAGAATGTACCTTTAGGAGTTTGGCAAGAGGTAGGTCATCATCAGAGGCATCCTCAACAAGTACAGCATCAAAATTAGGCTGGGAGGACTTGACAGCATCTTGGGGAGGAATGTTACTGTCAGTTGTAGTCTGGACAGCAGGTTCTGGCATGACAGCATCTTTGGGAGGTGGAGTGACAGTATGTTCTGTAGTGACAGCATCTTTCTCTCCACCTTTGACAGTAGCTGTGCCCAGGACAGTAGCATCCCTAGTGTCTTTGACAGCAACAGAGGCTGTGACAGCATCTTCCTGAAGGTAAGATGCTCCTTGGAGGTCAGACAAAGTGTTGGCTGTTTCATTTTCTGACAAAATACCACTTTGCCCTAGCTCAGTGTTTGGAGGAGTGGTGTCCATCTCACTTTGAGAAATGGGTTCTTGTGGACCACTAGATGGGGGCTCATCCATGATTGGAGATGGATGATCAAAACCTGAAGGGTTGGGACTGTCCCCTTCTCTAGGTTGTGGAGAAGAAACAAAAGAATGTGTAGGGAAGGAAGAAGGTGAAAGTGTAGTAGAGAGTGGGGGCTGATTCACAGAGGAAACATGTGAACCATCAATAGGAGTAGAGAAATCCTCACTGTGCCCGAACTCACTGTGTGTTTCTTCAAGTGGGGGTATCTCAGGTTGGGAACCATGAGTTTGTGCAGACTCTGTACAGGGTGCCTTGGGAGACAGGCCAATTTCAATAGAAGCACCTTGTTGAGAAGGCACATCTAGGGAGGATTTTATTTCCCTGGTTTCCTCCACAGTCTTTTGGGAGACTGCAGGGTGGCTGACAGTGGTTTTGGTCCTCCTAGCTCTCTTCTTCTTAGGCTCAGGGGGAACCACTGTGGGTTCTGCTTGACTACCTTCCTTATTTGCTGCACTAGGTGCAGTGTCTCCCTCTTGACTAACAGAGCTACCACCAACATCAGCTTCTAAGGATCTTTTTCTGGATTCTTGCAAGGCTTCTCTTTGGGCTTTGGGAAGTCTAGAGGGCCGAGGCTGAGTGTATGGTGTTGAATGGGGGTTAACTGAATTTGGGTCTAATCCAGCTTCATCCTCAAGAGAAAAAGAATCATAACCAGTAGGTAATGGATAATCAAGGTTGGTCACTTGATCAACCATGTGCTGAGTGAAGCAAAGTGGAATATGTGCATTTAGATCCTGTGAAGATAACAGTGTGTGTGTGTTCTTTTTCAAGACAGAACAAACCTCTAGACGAGGGGCATCATTATTAAAGTCACAGAAAGTATTGATACACATCATAAGAAAGCGAGGGTAGTGTGATACCTTCTTACCTATGGCAGCTTTGAGTTGTGCCATGAGGAGAGCTCCAACATTCACCTTGTATCCATGGACAAGAGAATGTGTCAGTTTCTTGATGTAGGAGGGTATCCCATTCCAGCCTGTGGACTTGGTAGAGAACACCTTGACCATTGCATCAAATATCATGCTCCACTCCTTCCTTAGATACTTCCTGTCCATTTCACCAGACGGGTACCACTTGGTTGTTCCCTCTTCGAGAATAGGGCCTGCATACCCAACCTTCAAGAAGAGCTTCTTCAGAGTGTCATCATTAGCAAGTGGAGCAAAGTTTTGGCCTGCTTCCAGTGTAATTCCAAGAGCAGTATTGATGACCTCAGCTGTGAGAATGTATTGTTGCCCATTAATCGTAAATTGAATAGCTGGGTTTTCACCCTCAGTTTGAGCAACAGCAGTTCGCCAAAATTCCTCAAGTTTGTCTAGGTCGAGAATTGGAGTTGAGGTAATGGCAGAACGAAGATAGGACTTGTTCAAGAAAAACACCAGTCCTTTGAAATCTTCACCAGCATCATTTGGGGAAAAGATGCCAGCAAAGTTTGTTTGAGAGAGAGTCTGTTTGGGGGCCATGGAGATTTCAAGAAAAGAAGAAAGCGAGAAAGTAGCTTTTTGCTTGAAGAAAAGTATTTTGCCTTGAGTTTTGTGAGAGGGATATGTCTGAGTAACTGGAGAATAAATATGGGTTTCTCAAACGTTTGCTCAAAAAGTGGAGTTAAAGGACGTGTCTTAATCCACTCTCTTAACACGTGAGTTACTGCCCGTTATTCACTGTCAATCGTGGGGTGAATATCCAATTACAACGGTCCACTATTGTTGACAGTAACCTGTGCGCTAGAAACAATCTGTCAGTAAGAGGAGGTGGTGACAGTAGGTTTTGCGCGACAGCAACTATTGCGCAAAAACTTGCTGTCACCATTAAGCATATGAATGACAGTATCCTTTACAAGTCTTGACAGAAAGTCTTTTCCTGCTGTCAAGAAGGTTGCTGTCAAGAAACACATGACAGTATCCTTCTTAACGACAGTAACTTCGATTAGGAAATGGTTCTGTCATGAACTTATTAGAATGCTTGATTCATACACTTAACTTAATATTGACAAATTATGGATTTAGCAATGTAATCTTTTGAACACAGATATTAAGCAATTAACACAGACAAATCATAAACTCAAGAACCACATAAATAGGAACTTGTATTATTATTAATAAAATCATTAAAATTGAACATTGAGTACATTATTCTATGATTTTATTAACTAGTTCTAAGACTTCTTCCTTAATCTCTTCTTCAGAGCGGCCTTCTTTTTCAAGAAGGGCCTGAAGCTCCTTCTCTTCTTCCACAGCCTTGGCTTCTTCTTCCTTAGCCTTGGCCTCCTTTTCCTCATCTATCTCATCCATGGCGTCCAACAACATTTCAAAGAGCTCGTCGATCTCTTCATTGTCGGGTTCACTATCACACTTCTTTAGACCAACTTCAATTCCTACTTTGTTTTCCATTATTTACTTTAAAACTGAGAGCAGACTGGTGAAACCTAAGGTTAATTTATAGGCAAAACCGTCTAAGGATTAAAGTCTAATGGTCAACAGTTAGAGTACCCATACAACTACCACAAAAGTAATTAATGGTCGTGTCCTCCTTTAATCCTACAGATTAATGCAAAAGAGTGTGAAAGTCCAATGGAACAGATTTTTAACTCTCAAACTTAACAGATTACCACATTAAAGTCATACACGGTTTAAAAGTATGAGACTGGCACAAAAATACTGACATGAGTAGTCAAATCAACACATGCTGTCACATAACAGACATAAACCAAGTAGACAGTAACTTCTCTTGACAGCAGGTTTGAAGTTGCTGTCATGAGCTTCAAAAAAAATTGAAAATTTAGAAACCTTAGTAAATTAACATACCAGATTCAGCATTCCCAATTCACTTACCAACCTGTTGAAGGTTGCTTCATCCAATGGCTTAGTGAAGATATCAGCAAGTTGCTTGTCAGTTGGGACATAAATCAGCTTCACAGTTCCTTGTTCAACATGCTCTCTGATAAAGTGATGTCTTATATCAATGTGCTTTGTCCTAGAGTGTTGAACTGGATTGTCTGAGATGGCTATGGCACTAGTGTTGTCACAGTAAATAGGAATATCTCTTAACACTAGACCATAATCTAGAAGTTGACTTTTCATCCATAGAATTTGTGCACAGCAACTGCCTGCAGCAATATACTCAGCTTCTGCAGTTGAGGTAGAAACTGAATGCTGCTTCTTGCTAAACCATGATACCAATCTTCCACCAAGAAATTGACAGCTACCAGTAGTACTTTTTCTGTCAATCTTGCATCCAGCATAGTCTGAGTCTGAGTAACCAATTAGATCAAATCCAGTATTCTTAGGATACCAAAGGCCTAGGTTAGGAGTGCCTTTTAAGTATCTAAAGATTCTCTTGATGGCTACCAAGTGTGACTCCTTTGGATCACTTTGAAACCTTGCACAAAGACATGTAGCAAACATGATGTCAGGTCTGCTAGCTGTTAGGTATAGGAGGGATCCTACCATGCCTCTATAAGTGCTTGAGTCAACTTTCTTTCCTTTAGGATCAAGATCCAGACTAGTTGCTGTGGACATTGGTGTCCTTGCAGGAGATGAATCTTCCAAGTTGAACTTTTTGAGAAGTTCCTTGATATACTTAGCTTGACTTATGAAGATTCCATCAGTTTGTTGAAGAATTTGTAACCCTAGAAAGAATGACAATTCTCCCATCATGCTCATCTCATATTTGTTACTCATGAGATGGGAAAACTTCTCACACAGCTTCTCATTTGTAGAACCAAAAATGATATCATCCACATAGATTTGTACCAGAATGATGTCCTTGCCATGATGCTTGTAGAAAAGTGTCTTGTCCACAACTCCTCTGGTAAACTGGTTTTCCAGAAGAAAGGTGGAAAGTGTGTCATACCATGCCCTGGGTGCTTGCTTTAGTCCATACAAAGCTTTGAAGAGTTTGTACACAAAGTTATGCATGTCAGCATCCTCAAACCCTGGTGGCTGTTCCACATACACTTCTTCTTCCAGCTCTCCATTTAGAAAGGCACTTTTGACATCCATCTGAAATACTTTGAAGTTGCAGTGTGCAGCATAAGCTAGAAAGATTCTTATAGCTTTAAGTCTGGCAACAGGAGCAAATGTCTCATCATAATCTATTCCCTCCTGTTGACAGTAACCTTTAGCCACTAGCCTTGCTTTGTTCCTTGTCACCAATCCATTTTCATCAAGTTTGTTTCTGAAAACCCACTTGGTCTCAATAACTGACTTTCCCTTAGGTCTTGGAACCAATCTCCATACATTGTTTCTTTCAAACTGATTTAGCTCTTCTTGCATGGCTATCACCCAGTCAGAATCCAACAATGCTTCATCAATTGTCTTGGGTTCCATTTGTGACAGGAAGCATGAGAACATGCTGTCAGCAGAGACTTTGTTCCTTGTCTTCACACCAGAATTGGGATCACCAATTATAAGGTCATTTGTGTGGTCCTTGGTCCACCTGGTGATTCTGGGCAAGCTACTTGATTGAACAGGAACATTTGCTTCAGCTTGTTGAGTTGAATGCTCATCAATTTCATTGTCTCCACCATTTTCTTCATTGTCTCCAGAGTCAACACTGTTCTGAATGTTAGATGTTATGGTATGTGATTGAGCTGGAGTTTGAATGACAGTAGTGGTGTTGACAGCATCTTTGTCAACTTCAACAATTTGAGTGAAGCTAGGTTCTTCATCTATAATCTCCTCAGCTTCCAGGTATCCTTGATTCTCAAATCTGAATGTCTGCATCTTTCCTTCTTCATGCAGTCCTGGAAACTTGGTTTCATCAAATGTGACATTAACACTTTCTTCAATAATCCTGTGTTCCATGACATAAACTCTGTAGGCAGTCCTTTCTGTGCTGTAACCCATGAATAATCCTTCAAAAGCCTTGGTGTCAAATTTTCCTTTCTTCTCATGGTTGTCTTTCATCATAAAGCATTTGCTCCCAAACACATGAAAATATTTGACAGTAGGTTTCTTTCCAGTTAGCAGACAGTAAGGAGTACTTGCATGAGTTTTGTTGATCATGGTTCTGTTCTGAGTATAACAGGCTGTGTTGATAGCTTCAGCCCAGAAATATGTTGGTAACTTAGCATCATGCAACATAGTTCTAGCTGCTTCAATGAGAGTCCTGTTCTTTCTTTCTACAACTCCATTCTGCTGTGGAGTTCTTGCAGCAGAGAATTGTTGTACAATTCCTTCATCTTTACAGAAATTTCCAAGAGTGGCATTTCTGAATTCTGTACCATTGTCACTCCTCAAGATTTGAACTTTTGAGTTTGGGGTTCTATCAAGAACTCTGACTTGATCAATAATCACTTGAGCAGCTTCATCTTTGGATTCAAGAAATTTCACCCAAGTGTACCTTGAGTAATCATCCACCATTACCAAGGCATACCTCTTTCTGGCCATAGATGGTACATTGACTGGTCCAAAGAGGTCCATGTGAATTAACTTGAGTGCTTCTGTGTTGGTGTTTACCTGCTTGGACTTGTGCACAGCTCTTCTCAGTTTGCCCATTTGACAATCTTCACACAGTCCTTCTTGACAGAATTCCTGTTGGGGCAAACCTCTCACTAACTCCTTCTTCATCAGAATATTCATTGTCTTGAAGTTGAGATGTGAGAGCTTCCTGTGCCAAAGCATACTGTCACCAACAGTAGCTTTACTGTAAAAACAGTAAACTTTATCCTTCTTTATTGAGCTTAGATCAGCAACAAACAAGCTTCCTTTTCTAACCCCTTTTAGAGAGAGGCTTCCATCCTTCTTGTGATAGATGTTGCAAACCATCATGTCAAAGTCAACCTTAAATCCTCTGTCACTGAATTGGCTGACACTGAGTAGGTTGTGCTTCAATCCATCCACAAGAGCAATATCTTCAATGACAACATTTCCAATTTCCAGACAGCCATATCCCACTGTGTAACCCTTGCTGTTGTCTCCAAAGGTTATGATTGGGCCAGCTTTCTCTACATAATGTGATAGCAGGGCTTTATCACCTGTCATGTGTCTTGAGCAACCACTGTCAATTATCCACATGACCTGATTTTTCTTCTTACCCTGCAAAACAGAATGTTTCTAAGTTGCATATGGTACCCAATCTTTGTTGGGTCCTGCAGTTTCAGTGTTCCCTGAGTTTCTTTCAGTCACAACATCACAAGCATTATCAAAGACTTCCTGTTTGACTTCTCTTTTCACCCACTTAGGTTTAGAATTGGACTTGGTCCTTTTCTTAGTGGATGAAGCCTTTTTGCTGTTGCCAGCAGGCTCAGAAGTCTCAACAGTGTTTAGGTATGAGCATTTTTCAGTAGAGAGAACAGGTAAGTTAAAGCATGTACTCATGGCAGTGATTTTGCATGGCATACAATCAATGTTATTACAGACACTCATAGTTCTATGCATAAGGGGGGTTCTGTGTAAGTTACCATTGAGTTCAGTTGCATTGATCTTATCCTCAATTGGTTTCTTACAAACATGTGTTAAGTGATGTGTAGATCCACAGTTATTGCATAGTTTCCTAGAAGCACCTCCAACATTAGTGTATCCATTTCCTTTGTTGACACCTACCTTACCATTCCTGTTCCTAGACTTGGGAGTTACTGGATTGACAGTATGTTCAGAAGTTGCTGTCGAGCTATCCTTGACAGTATCTTTTAATCCTACTGTCTTGACAGAAGGTTTGAGAGTTACTGTCTTGGAATCATTCTTGACAGTATCTTTGAAAGATTCTGTCTTGCCAATCTTGACAACATCCTTTGAACTTACTGTCTGATTGCTTGGTAAGTTTACTGTCTTGGGGATTGTGACAGTATCCTTTCCTTCCTTGAATGTGCTGTCAACACCTTCATCCTCATCAAGAATTTCTTGTTTGATGAGCATGGCTTCTTCATCAAACTCAATTTCAGCAGCTTTGAAAATAGGAGTTTTAACTTTCTTGAGAATGGTGGGTTTGACAGCAGCTATTCCAGGACAATCTTGAATCACAGTTTCCTTTCCAGGTCTTCTACCATAAGAAAAACCTATACCAACAGACTGATTTTCTGTATGCTTATCATTGTAATCCTGAAGTATCTTTGATGAGTTTCTATAGGCCTTAATCTTAAATTCATTTTCAGCAATCTCATTCCTCAGGAATTCCTCAACCTCCTTAGCACATTTTAATTCATTTTTAAGTTTGGCATTCTCTTGAGCTAAAGAGCCTAGAGAACTGGTTTTGAGAAAAAGAGAATCATTTTCAGACTGAAGTGTTTCATTTAGCTTACTTAGTCTAGAGATTTCCTCATTAGCAGCAGATAAGCTAGTATAGACATTGAACATTTCAGCACTTAAGTCTTTAATGGTTTTCTTATACTCATCAGTAGACATATCAAGTAAGACAAGTGAAGGTACCTGACTTGAAGGAGTTGACGCTACCTCATCAGTGCTAGCCATGAGAGCTAGGTTAACATATTCTTCCTCTTCTTCATCATCAGAATCATCCCAACACTTTCCTTCAGCCACATAGGCTCTACCTTGATTTTTCTTAAAGTATCCACCAGTTCCTTTCTCATATCTTTGAACCTGTTTGGGTCTTTTGCATTCAGTAGCAAAATGACCAGGTTCTCCACAGTTGTAACATTTGAACTTTGATCTATCCACAAATCCAGTTTTGTATCCTCCTTTGGTTGAACTTCCCACAGCAGCCTTTGATGAGCTTCCTTTGCTGAACTTGGATGCTTGACCTTGAGGCTTGTATGACCTATCCTTCTTGAACCTAAAGTTCTTGAACTTCTTGGCCATGTAAGCCATAGTAGGGTTGTCCATGCTTTCCAGTTCCTCCATTGTGTAGAAGTCTTCATCTTCAACATCTTTAATCTGTAGTACCACTTTCTCATCATCTTCAACCACCTCTTCTATCTTCAAGGTCTGTGTTGGGGTTGATTGTGTGATCTGTGGTACTTCACTTGGCTGTGTGATCCTTGGCACATGTGCTACTAGGGCACTTGACATATTAGCCATCTTGTTCCTTGTTCCACTTTGTATGGCTCTCTTTTGAAAGAGTTCGAGTTCATAAGATTTCAGAATACCATAAAGTGTCTCAAAGGTTATAGTGTTGAGATCTCTTCCTTCTCGTATGGCTGTTGTCTTGTGTTCAAGGTGATCAGGCAGTGTGAGCAGGAACTTGACGTTTAATTCTTTTCTGTCATAGTACTTGCCATGTATCTGTAATTCAGTTAAGAGCTTACTGAACCTTTCGAACATGGAGGTTAAGTCTTCACCAGGCTTGGCCATGAATGCCTCATATTGAGATATTAGAATTTGCCTTTGGTTGCCCTTAACCTCTTCACTTCCTTCACAGAGTAAGGCTAACCTGATCCACATCTCCTTGGCTGATGTGCAGCTTATTACACTACCACACATGGCTTTATCCAGCGTGAGAGAATCGAGCAAGATAAGTTGCAAATGATCATCTAGCACCATTTTCTCCTTTTCAGGTTCCAAGATTTCTGAGGGATCTTTGGGAACCCAATGTGCAGGAATAATCTCACCATTCACTGTTGTGGCTTCAATTTCCTTTCTTGGAATGAAAGGACCATTCTCGAGTATACCTGGGTATAGTGGATTTGCAGCTTTGATAAACAACAAGATTTTTCTTTTCCAAATGCTGTAGTTCTCTTTATCAAAAGCTGGGATCTTGATACTGTTTGATTTCTGCATTTTCTCCGGGATCTCAGATATGTATGTTAATCTGAAGGCTTTGATACCAGTTGTTAGTCCTTGTGTATTGCAGAAGGGGGGGGATGAATGCAATAATGATAAAATTCAATCTAAATTTCAACAACTAAAATCAAGATTAAATGTTATCAGCAATATATGCAATCACGAACAGTATTTAGTAAGAACAAGATTCACAAAATAAATGTTTTATTTATTTTGCAAAGTGTTGCTACAACCTCAAGAAAAAATTCTCGAGCTTCGGGTTTTCTTCAAAGACACTTGCTTGTCTTCGTTACAATTCTAGAATGAGTTGATAGTAGGTATATCACTAACCCTATCACTATCAGTCACGGGTTTGTAAAGCTGCTGTCACTGTCAAGTGGCAGCTTCTTACAGATTGTCTTACCCATGTGACTTTCCTAAATTGCTAACATGTCAGATATACATTACAAAGAAAGCAACCTAGATTCATTCTATTTCCAGCTAAACCAATTCAGCAGATAAAGACTTGACCTTGCTCTTGAATTGATTCGCTTTTGATTTGTAGTGCCTTGAAGCTTCTGTCGTAGTCTTGCAGACTTGGTGCAGCTTAGGGATGCTGCATCACGCCTGTTTCTTGAACATTTAAACTGTCACGGGATTTGACTGAGAAAGATACCTAGCATAAGGATCTTTGTTGAGACAGTTACTTTTGCCGCAAAGCTTGCTGTCACAGGAATGATCTTTTGGTGACAGTATGAGTTCCCCGCATAGAGTGCTGTCGAGGATCCCAAACTTGCTGTCGAGGGCAATAGTTGCTGTCGCGTAGTCTTCCGCCAATGTTGCTGTCAGAGTGAATATGCTGTCGTGACTTGCAACATTCTGTCTTCTTGTAATCTTACTGTCACAGCTTTAGGACAGTAACCTTTATTCATGTTGTCATCCAAAAAGCATTCTTTGAGGCTTGAACACATAAGTGAACTTCTTTCAAATAATACAACTAGAATAACATTACATACTGATTACAAGAACATACTTTGGCTATGACAGTATGCTCTACTTAATTTAAAAAATTAAGTACAATCAAAGTTAAGTTGTTTCTATGCTATCACCCATAAATCCCAACAGCCTTGATTGGATATTTGTCCTTGAGAAACTCCCCCTGAGTTTGTTGTCCCTAAATGATCACTTCTTGAGACATTTCTATGACCTTCAACGGTATGACTGTTTTGGCTGTCAACGAAACGCTCATTTTGACTGTCAACGAAACCACCATCTTGACTGTCAACGAAATGACCATTTGGTCTACTAGCAGCTATTCTTTTCAATCTTAATGCAGCAATTTCATCTTCACTGCTGCTCTCATCTGTGCTAGATACAACAAATTTAGACTGTTTCTCAGTAGTCTTAACATGATTCATTCGATCTCCTTCCTCATTCTCAAAAGAGAGACTTTCATGGAAACCTTCATCACAGAGACCTTGAATTTTGAGATCATCAAAAACAACATGTACAGATTCCATAACAATGTTGGTTCTGAGATTATAGACTCTGTAAGCTTTTCCTGCTGCATATCCCACAAATATTGCTTCATCTGCCTTTGCTTCAAATTTCCCCAAATGCTCAGCTTGATTTCTCAGAACAAAGCACTTGCATCCAAAGACATGAAGAAAATCCAATAGTGGCTTCTTTCTTTTGAGTAGTTGATAAGGGGTCATTCCCTTGGCCTGATTAATCAAAGAAATATTCTGAGTGAAGCAAGCTGTTTTAACTGCCTCAGCCCAAAAATAGGTTGGTAACTTTGATTCATCTAGCATTGTCCTGGCAGCTTCAATAAGTGTTCTGTTTTTCCTTTCAACTACACCATTTTGCTGTGGTGTCCTTGCTGCTGAAAACTCATGCATAATACCATTTTCTTCACAGAACATCTTCATGCTTGAATTCTTGAATTCTGTCCCATTGTCACTCCTGATCCTTCTTACTTTCAAGTCAGGATGATTGTTTACCATCTTGATGTGATTGATAATGATTTCACTTGCCTCATCTTTAGAATGTAAAAAGAAGGTCCAAGTAAATCTAGAAAAATCATCAACAATCACAAGACAATATTTCTTCTTTGAAATAGACATGACATTTACAGGGCCAAACAGATCCATATGAAGTAACTCAAGCTGATGGACAATTGATGACTCTGTCTTGCTTTTGAATGATGCCTTCTTTTGTTTCCCTTTTTGACAGGCATCACACAAACCATCCTTGGAAAACTCCACCTGTGGAATTCCTCTAGCAAGATCCTTCCTTACCAAATCATTCATAACCTTGAAATTCAGATGAGATAATTTCTTGTGCCATAGCCAACTTTCATCCTTGCTTGCTTTGCTGAAAAGACAAGTGATGGTGTCTGGACTTGTGCTACTAAAGTCAGCAATGTACACATTCCCTCTTCTGAATCCAGTCATTACCACATTGTTGTTTCCTCCTTTAGAAACAACACAGGCTTCTTTTGAAAAAGTAACTAAAAATCCTTTGTCACAAAGTTGACTGATACTAAGCAAATTGTGCTTAAGACCATCCACCAATGCAACCTCATCTATGATGACATTCTCTTTCGAAATCAAGCCATATCCCTTTGTGTAGCCTTTGCTGTCATCTCCAAAAGCAATACAAGGGCCAGCTCTTTCCTGAAACTCTGTGAGCAGGGTAGAATCACCAGTCATGTGTCTTGAACAACCACTATCCAAGTACCAAAGATTCCTTTTGTCTCCCTGCACACAATGAAACCAAATCAAGTTGATTTTGGTACCCAAGTTTCCTTGGGTCCTGTTTTGTTAGCCTTTGCTTTTCCTTTTATATCATTTTTCACCTTGGGCTCAGATTGATTTAAATCAACTTTTACTCTTGGTGTTGATTTCTGATTGTTGCTCACATTTTCATTTACAGCATGCATATTTGAAGGAGCACACATATTATTCATATTCCATGGCATTTGTGGCATACTAAACATATTCATGTATGGATTAGGCACAAATGATATGTTAGCATATGGATTCTGAAATTGTGCACATGGAGCAAACATGTTAGGCATAACAGGCATTGTAGGCATAAGATTATTCATTGCAGGCTTGGGAATTTTCACATTAGCAGTTTTCTTAACAGATTTGCAGTTAGTAGATAGATGACTAACACTTCCACAATTGACACAAGTCTTTCTAGGAGCATATTTATCAGGTGTGTAATTGTTGTGTTTGTTAATTCCTACTTTGCCATTCCTGTTATTCCTTTTATTTCCCTTAGCCTCAATTTGAACATTCTCTATTTTATCTATCAATTGCTTGTTGGACAAGTGACCTACATTAGCTCTCTCAACAGGCTTCTCAACTTTCTTTGATTTACTAGACTCACCTTGAACAAAGTTCTTGGTGACAGGACCATACTTATTATTAAGTCTAGTGAGTTCATCTTTTCTTTTCTCTGTCAACGAAACACCCTGATCGGTTGATGGTTCATGTGTCAACGGAACATCGCATTCCGTTGACATATCAACCTTCAACAAATGATCATTGTTGTTTGTTGACTCTGTTTCTGAATCTAAGGCTTCACAAGCATACCCTAGTTTCTCTTTGTTCTTTTTCCATGATTGTTCACAGAAAGATTCCATACCTTGAACATTAATGATGTTGGTAGCAACATTCCTGGCATCTTTCCATTTAGCAATCACACTCTGTTCTATTTCTAGTTGTGTCTTAAGAATTTCTTCCCTTTGTAACACATTCTCAAGTTCCTTCTTAGCATCCCTACTAACACATCTCATTTTCTCAAATTCAATGAGCTGTGCTTCTAACATTGCATTCCTATCACTTAAGAGCAAATTAGTCTCTTTAATTCTTGAATTCTCTTTGGTAAGTGATTTAAGAGTAACACGCAAATTATATAATACAGTAGACATTTCATTTACTGCACTATCGCATTCCTCTTTAGAAAGCTCAGAAAGATTAGTAATTGTTACCTGGTTGCTTGAGTAGCTTGCTTCCTGCTCATGATTGTTAGCCATAAGAGCCAAGTTGACATATTCAACATCATCATCAGAATCTTCACCATTACCAGCCCAATCATACTCCTGAGTCATGAAAGCCTTTTCCTTTTGCTTGAGAAGTTCAAAGTATTTCTTTTTATAATCAACAGGCTCAAATTTCCTGTTGCTCTTCTCAATCTTGGGTTTTCTGCAGTCTCCAGCAAAGTGACCAAGCATTCCACAATTGAAACATTTAGATTTAGACTTTTCAATCCAGTTACTTTTGTTAGGTTGAAAGTCTCTCCTTGGTGGCCTTGCTTCTGAGTTTCTCTTGAACTTGAACTTAGAGAATTTTCTTGACAGAAAAGCAATGTGTTCATCAATCTCATCTAAGTCATCCAAGTTGGCTGGTTCTGGTTCTTCTTCTTCTGTCATCTTACCTTTACCCTTGCTGACATCACTTCTACAACTAGCTCGACTAGTTGTGGCCTTTGCAGCTTCTTCAGTGTCATCTTCCAGTTGGTTCACAGATGCAATCAATGCAATGGATCCACCCTTCTTCTGTACCTTTTCAATTTCCTCATCTTGCTCCATTTCCAGCTCATAAGTCTTCAATGTTCCATACAGCCTTTCAAGAGTGTAATCTTTGTACTCTTGAGTGTTTCTTAGAGAAACAGTCATAGGCTTCCATTCTTTTGGAAGAGCTCTTAGAAATTTAAGGTTTGAGTCCTTAGTTTGGTAGATTCTCCCATACAACTTTAATCCATTCAGAAGCTTTTGAAACCTACTAAACGTGTCATTTAGGGTTTCACCAGCTTTAAAGTGAAAGTGCTCATATTGTTGTATAAGGAGTTGCATTTTGTTCTCCCTTACTTGCTCAGTTCCTTCACATAGTGTTCTGACAGTGTCCCATACTTCTTTGGAGGTTGTACAGTTTATGACATTATCAAACATCTCTTGCTCCAAACCATTAAACAAAATGTTCATGGTTCTCTTATCTTTATGGATTTCTGCAAGATCTTCAATAGTCCATTCTGAGACAAGTTTTGGAATTTCTACGTCAGGAGCATCATCTGGCACTCCAATTCTAGATGCAAACTTCATGGGAACGTGTGGACCTTTCTCAATGCAGTCTACATATCTCTCATCCATAGACATGAGATGTAAATGCATCTTTACTTTCCAGTGAAAGTAATTGTCCTTATCAAGAACTGGTATCTTCACACCTGCATCCTTCTTCACCATGGTTTCTGTTTTGGTCTTGATCTTTAAACTTCTTGTATGTTAGAAGCTCGCTCTGATACCAATTGTTATTCCCAAATGACCTAACAGAATTGTAGAAGGGGGGGGGGGGTTGAATACAATTCTTGATATTTTCTTAAACTTAAAACACTGATAAAATAAAACTGAACTGAATAAACAAAAACACAAGATATAAATAATTCAGTTGGATTTTTTGATGATCCAACTGAAGTGTTTTTATTGCGGAAATAATCTGTGATACAAAAGTACACAGCTGCTCAGTTACAGAGTTGTAGAGAAGAATGCTCTCAAAGATAGCTAATACAAACTATTTGTTTTTCTTCTCTTACTTCTTTCTAACTGCTACACTTGGTTATATATTCCCAAGTTTACAATACTATTTTTGGCTACACTAAAGTACAATAAAGATAACCGCCAATAGTTTGCTTTTCATCCCTTTGTCCAGTGGTCCTTGGAGATCCTTGCTTTTGTCTTCATGCTTATTATGATCACTCCCAAGAGCCCAATTGGAAACTGGGATGTTTCCTTATTCCTCATGTCCATTTTAATGGTTTCCAATGCAAAGTACACTTCCAAATCTCCCTTTTGATCTGTCAGAAAACTGTCACTATCACTTTGTCAACTATTCAGAAAAGCAATAATGATTCGTTGATAGCAGGGAGATGTGTTTCGTTGATAGCTTTATTCTTCATTCCGTTGATGGTGTATTCCTCGTTTCGTTGATAGAGTAATCTTCATTCCGTTGACATGTCTTCACTTAGGCAAAATTACAAGGCATGATATACTTACAATTAACCAACCTATTTTGCCTATCTAGTACTTAGTCAACATGACTTAGGAAACCTATCTAATACATACATCAAATGCATATCAAACTGTGAAGTATTGTACAGTGCAATTGCTACAACACTCATTCCGTTGATGAGCTTCCTGTCAACGAAACACTGCAAAGCATGCCATTTCGTTGACAGTTACAAAATAACTTAATACAAAATCTACTAAGTGTTTTTACAATTATCATCAAGAACAACATATTCCTAACAGAAACATCTATAGACTCTTCAACAATACGTTTAGATGTATTATACACCCTATAAGCACGACTTGTTAAAGAATAACCCAAAAATATTGCTTTATAAGATTTAGCATCGAATTTACCATCTCGATCAATAGTTTTAAGTACAAAGCACCTGGAGCCAAAGACTTTGAAATATCCAATGTTTGGCTTCTTATTCCTCAGCAATTCATATGGAGTTTTGTTGAGAATAGGCCTGATAAGAACTCTGTTCAGAACGTAGCTTGCTGTGTTGACTGCTTCTGCCCAGAAACTCCTTGGCAGCTTGCTCTCTTGCAACAAAGTCCTTGCAGTTTCTTTCAAAGATCTGTTCTTTCTTTCCACAACTCCGTTTTGCTGTGGGGTTCTTGGAGCAGAGAATTCATGTGAAATACCTCTTTCTTCACAATAATCAATGAAGCCTTTTGAGATGAATTCACCTCCTCTATCACTTCTTATACCTACAAGTCTTGTATTCAACTTGTTCTTAAGTAAAGTGATTAGCTTTTCAAATTCACTAAAAGCACAATCTTTAGTACGAAGAAACAATACCCATGTATATCTAGAATAATCATCAACAATAACAAATGCATATTGTTTACCTACAATGCTTTTATATGCTTCCGGACCAAATAAATCCAAATGGAGAAGCTCTAAAGGTTTAGAAGATGATACCATTGTCTTTGACTTATGTGGAGTCCTGATTTGTTTGCCTAATTGACAAGCCGAACAGGTTTACGTCTTGACATACTTCAATTTGGGTAGGCCTCTAACTAGCTTCTTTGTAGACAGCTTGCTGAGTAAGTCCATATGAGCATGTCCTAGCCTTCTATGCCAAAGATCTGGGTTTGTATCAACAGTAGCTAAACAGCAGCCTACTTCCTGCATCTCAAAGTCCAACATATATATATTTCCTTCCCTTCTAGCAACTAAGGGAACTTTGTTAGTGCCAACATTAATAGTACATTTCTCTTTATCAAAAACAACAGTATGTCCATCATCATATAACTGACTTATACTAAGCAAATTATATTTAAGACCTTGAACATATTGTACTTTATCAATAGAAATGTTACTATTACCAATTGTTCATTTGCCAAGTATACGGAGTGTTTTACTATCACCAATTGTAACTACCACCCTTTTTCATCTTGAGGCTAATGAACTGAGATTTGTCACCACACATATGTCTTGTACATCCACTATCCAATATCCATTGATTTGCATTGACTTTGACCACAAGACATACCTACAAAACAAAGAACAAACATCTCAACGTTTTGGTACCCAAATTTGGTTGGGTCCAGCATGGTTAGTTGATAAAACATAAAGAACATTCAATTCAGATTTCTTGATCCACATTTGGACAACTTTGGATGCTCGATTTCCTGTTCTCCTTGTTCTGGCAGCTTGCTGCCTAGAAGCTGTCTGTCTGTTCCAGCTTGCTGGCTTAGCATTCTGACTTGGGGCAGTGATGTGACAAATGACCTTTCTTTCCACATTTGTAGCATATTTTCCAAGGCATAGCATAATTATATGGAATACCCTGTTTGCCTTCATATTGAAAAGCCTTGGTCTTTGATGTAGAAGCCATTCCAAGTCCTTCTTTATCCATAGGAACCTTTGTTTGTTTCATAATAGTCTTTAATACTTCCTCTCCTTGAACAAATTTTCCCATGCCTTTCTCAAGCTTTGCAACTTCAGCTTCCAATTCCTTTATCTTCTCAGCTTGTTGAGTAGCTTCAATTGAGATGGATTCTCTGATTTTGAATGTCTCAAGACATACATCTCTAGCTTCAATTTCTGCACGCAGCTCGCTGAGTTCCTTCATCAATGTATCATTTCTTTTGAGAAGTAATTTGTTGAACCCCTCAAGTTGTGTTAACTTCCCTTTGAGATCAGAAATGAGATCTTCATGATTGTTTGATGGAGTCTTTTCAGCCAATAGCTCAGAAATCATCTTTCGAAGAGAATCATTTTTCTTTTCAAGCTCATTGTTCTCATTCTTTAATTCCATGAACTCTACAATAGATATATTACTATGTTCCTGCATGGTTAGTGATTCCAATATAACATTTTCAGAAGATATGTTAAACTGAAATAAGTTTACCGCACTAGATTCAACATCGGAGTCCGAATGTGATACATCACTATTTACAAGGACTTCTTCGGTGTTTCCTCGAACCATATCATCGTCAATGCCAACTAATGCAATATTTAGCATATCTTCGCTTGAGTATTTATTGGAATTAAATTCCTCGTCACTCCAAGTGATTTGAGCCTTTGCTTTGTTTTCGTCTCTTGAGGCAGCTTGCTGCTTTGACTTGAAACATTCTTTCTCTGATTTTGTTGTAGCTTTATATTGCATTTTTAAGGTATCCCATATATCCTTTGCTGTGCTACATGAAGAAACCTTGTCAAAATCTGAATTTGAAAGACCACATATTAGTGTGTACCTTGCTCTTCTAGCATAGCTTGCTTTCATCAATTCTGCCTCGGTAAGATCATCAACATCTTTTGGCTTGCCGTTTTTGTCCAAAAAAATAAATGGACCTTCTTTAACGACCAACCATTCAAATGCATTCTTGCTGAGAAGCACCTTCATCTTTTGTGTCCACAAATCATAATTTTCTGCCCCATTGAGAAGTGGTGGCTTGTTTGATGATTCTCCTTTTACACAAATGTGTGCCATAGGATCTATACTTTCCTGTTACAGAATTGTTAGTACACCAAAGCTCTGATACCAAATGAGAATCAACACCTAGAGGGGATGGGTGAATAGGTGTTATGACTAACAATGACCGATTTTAATTATTACCAAGTTATGTGACTGAAAAAGAAAAAACAGTCTGATTTTGCTGTCTGGCAGCTTACTGGATTCACAGATAATGTAAAGTGGCAGCTAGCTACGTTGTGCATTGCAGTATAGAAAATGTGCAGAAAATAAAGAACACACAACAATTTTAGCCAGGTTCGACCCCTATCTCCTATAGGTCTACGTCCTGGTCCTCTACCAACACGGCAAAGGAATATATTATTGATCAAAGTGAATTACAACTACACAATACAATAATATATCTCCCTGATCTCCCAGTTACTGTTTGCAGCTTGCTGAAACACCTTGTTCCTTGAACGCAGCTCTCTAAGTACTATACTAACCCAAGTATAAACTGCTCTAGCTATCAAGTTCCTTGAACCCTTGTTTCCCAAGCTCACAAAACCAGCAACTACCAACTTACAAGTTGAACAATACAAAGATATAATGAATTACAACCGAAACTATGAACTCTAATCAAGAATATATATCTTATAATATATAAGAGCTCAAGTATGTAAAAGATATTTCAAAACAGCCTTTGATAGTACTTGTGTTTCTTTAAAAACGTTGTCCAACCTCTGAGAATGAAAATAACACAAGTATATTTATATGAAACAATGATTTTGAATTAATCGATCAACAACCAACGGTCTTGACTACCAAGTCTCACGTATTTTGTTCCTTGATTAATTCAAACCCAACGTTCATGAAATCAACGTTCAGAAACCAGAAGAATAGAGAAAATAAGAACGTTAAGAAGACACGTTCAACTGGTTTGTAAAGCCCAAAAGAATAGAAGTTGTTAAAAGATAAAACGTGTATAAACAACTTCCTATAATATAGGGATTATATATATATGAAAATAAATTCGAAATTATTTGAGCTCATATATATATATACACGACTTATATAACTGATAGAGTCCTTACAATTCAGTTCCTAGAAGATTTCCTATAAAATAGGACTGAAACTCTATCTACTGAAAGTGTTGCCAGCTTGCTATCTGCATACAAAATTACTCTGCCAGCTTGCTGCCTGCAAAGAAAAATTAGTCTGCCAACTAGCTGCTACAACATATTTTGTTATAACATACAAAGTCTTTATCTCGTGCAAAACAATGTTAGTACAACACAATAAACCCAGCTTGCTGCTATATTGTTATCATCAAAACACCAAGGTTTCAATTATAATATTATTATTTTATTTTATTAAATAGAACTGTTCGTGATATTTTTGAAAAATGAGAAATTTTATTTAGAAAAAATATAGAAGTAGAAATTTTAGTTAGAAAATATAAAAAAGAATATACACTTTGGTTAAAAATGGTAATTGTTTAGTTATTAGCAATTGTAACCTTATTATGTTATTTTATTAAATGAAACTGTCTGCGATATTTTTGGAAAATGAGATATTTTAGTTAGAAAAAATAGAAAAGATATTTTATATAATAATTTTAATATTTTATCTAACGGGTCTCATCAATTTGATCAGAAATATCTAACGAGTATGAATGAAGTGACCAGATTACAAAAACTTCGAGGACGAGACTACAAAATTTTAAATGTTTCGTCTTTTAATATAATAGTATAGATATATTGAATATTGTACATTTGTATACCTAAATCCTACTATTCAGATTTCATCATAAAATATCACAACTACATATTTGTATTATTAATTTTAAATATGAATCTAAACAATATTAACAAAATATAATTATATTAAATTTTATTTCGATTCTTCTAATAATTATTAAATTTTTAATAGCATAATTTAACAATATACTCATTCCTCGTAAATAGATGGTAATATTTATTAAATTTTTTAATAAATTATTTTTTGAAATCATTAATATTTTAATAATATAAATACCTCTTTTTATTATTTGTGTTTCATATAAAACTAGTGAGTAAGCGTAAAATACAGTGATCCAGTGGATTAGACAAGTGTCAATTGCAGACCCTACCTAACATATATATACAGAGACACAGCGGTCGAAGTGTTAAGCCAATTTGAAGAAAGCAGTGAGACTGTGTGTGTAGTCTCCGCTCCACAAAAATTATCGATGAGAACTCCAAATGATGCTCACGTGGATCACCACCATAGTCGAATCGCCATTCTCGATCTCTTCAAGTTCTACTTAGGAGTCTCTCTCTCTCTCTCTCTCTCTCTCTCTCTCTCTCTCTCTCTCTCTCTCTCTCTCTCTCTCTCTCTCTCTCTCTCTCTCTCTCTCTCTCTCTCCCTCTCTCGCTGTCTCCCTCTCTCGCTGTCTCCCCCCTCTCTCTCCCTCTCTATCTCTCTCTCGCTGTCTCTCTCTCTCTCTCCCTTCTTCTCTCGCTGTCTCCCTCTCCCTCTCTCTCTCTCTCTCCCGCTCTCTCTCTCTCTCTCTCCCCGATATGCACACACATATCATTTGAATTTTAGTGGCTGTTGTTTACTTGTTTGAATTATAACAATTTTATTGTTGCAAAATTACGCAGATAAACGGGAGCGAAAACACTGAGGACGGTACCAGAGAGCCACCGTAAGTTTTTTATATCCACATATCTTATTGAATTCTGATTAGTTTCATTTTATCAGTTTTGTTAATTTTTATTTCTAGGGTTTGTGATTTTATTGCTTTGATGATTTATGTTTTGTTAAGGAAACAATGACCAACGTTATCGTTTTTTAAAATAAATTACCTCTAATTATTTTAATGTGAGTAAATGTGTGAAATAAATAAAATAATTACTTGAAATCATACAATTTAAGTTATGTTTTAAATTTTCCATGTGACTGGAGCGGTCAGATATATATTAATTAAAATCTACAAACTAATAAAGTAACTAGTATTTATTATTTTATTTTTTTTAATGAAAATCGAATAATTTTCATGGGTAGTTGCAGTGTAGGTGTATCAATGTACTTTGTAGGGGGTCTTTAGTTCAGCACCATTTTGTTTTATGCATAAAACTGAAGGTCTACTTGCGGTAGATATATGTAGTAAAAGCAAAGCGGATAATTAGTTCTTCTTCCTACACGGGTATATCACATTTTGGAATAAGAACCAATGTCTTAAAATATTCCTTTAGATCACATTGCCTTTATTTTGCTGTATTTGCCTCCTTCCCACTACTGCACTTGTCCTTATTGATCATGATATGTATGTATATTAATGCCAAAAAGACTCACTTACAGGAACAAATCCCAGAAACGTGTTACCGCTAGCAGGGTACATCTACCTTGTAATGAACAATTTCTTGTAGATTTTGAGCAGCTCTTGGGCCAGTTATCTGTAAGTTTCCTAATTAGTCCCTACAGAGATTCGACATCCTCTTTTGCTTCACTAGCTCTTAGGGCAATCAGAGCTCTAGTTGTTGATTTTTTTTTAACATTTTCAGGATCAGGAGCAGTTGCGCCCAGTGATAGAATCTGTTCTTATTTCTCTGGTTATTCGGTGCAGTAGTCATGCACCCCGTGCTGAATTTCTTCTATTTTCCATACGTAGTTTGTGCAGCATAGGTTACATAAATTTAGATACCTTTCTTTCGTCACTTCTTTCTTCAGTTGCCATTGCTGAGTTGTCGGCTTGTCAGGGGAACCAAATGGTGTCTAATGTCCCTGGTTCAAATTTATTACAACCTGTCATATTACCATCTTCTGGCTTGATTCCCAATGCCTCTAACTTTCGGTCTTCAAATCCTGCATCTCCATTGCATTCAGTTCATGGTATTGGATCTCCCGTTCAATTAGCAAATGAACTTTCTTCTTGTGAACCTTCAGCACTTATAAGATCATCCAATCACACTCTTGCTAAGCAACAGTCTTTGACCAGAGTCAATATGTCAGCACGAGATAATGGCATAAGTAGCCTGCGTCAATTATGTTGCAAGATATTCTTAGATGGCCTCAAATTCAACATAAAGCCTGTCACTCATGCTGAAATTTTCTACCATATGCTGAATTGGTTGGTAAACTGGGATCAAAGACAGCAGGGAAGTGATGAGTCAAATAGTATAAGGTTCTGGAATCCTGACAAGTCCTTAATTGAATGTCTTCACAGTTGTTTAGATGTTATATGGCTATTAGTTGAAGATGATAAGTGTCGTGTGCCATTTTATGAACTACTGCGCAATTGCTTACTTTTTATAGAAAACATACCTGATGACGTGGCATTGTTCTCAATCATGTTGGAGATTCATAAGAGACGAGATATGATGGCTATGCACATGCAAATGCTAGACCAACACCTCCACTGCCCAAGCTTTGGAACTAATCGGTATATCCCCCAGACCACGACAAAAGTAGCAGTTGATCAAGTGACAAGCATGAGATATTCACCAATAACATATCCAAGTGTTCTTGGAGAGCCATTACACGGAGAGGTGATACTACTTTTTAGTAATAGCTACCCCCCCCCCCCCCCCCCCCCCCCCCTGCTCCCTCTCTCTCTTGTTGCATTGGTAATGAATTTCACATTATTAGTAAGCAGCTGAAATAATATAGTAGGTAAGTTGAGAAACAAAATATAAATGTAGATTGATGGGTTTAAATGCAAATCTCAAGCAATTTAATCTGTAACTACTGAACTATGTTGTTTATTGAATCTGTAATGTATTAAGTGGCACTAGAATAGGTTAGGTGGTTCTACGTGCTTTAAGTTTGTATGATGAAATTCTGAATTCTCTCACGTATTGGCTTGGGAGCAAGCTGATGAACTCTTACTATATTTGACTATGAGGTTTGTGAATATTGTGACTTGACTCTATAGCTTAGCTTAGTCAACTTTACTCCGTAGCCACACATCGTCACCAAAAGAGACAAATAAACAGATGGAATGTAACTTCTTTGAATGTGGAGCCAGTAATAATGACTTCATGATTCAGCAATTTCACTTCAATTTTCATATGGGAAGATTAAGACCTTTCCATTTCTGGGAAGTTATTTTTTTCATTAACTATCTTTTATTCTAGCCAACTATGTTGGCCTTCTTAGTGGTGATACCAAGGTAGATCTAGTAGGATGTAGGTGTATGCTGTTCCTTGTCATGGAAATTACTATCCATACACCCATGGTTATGCTTGAAATTAATATGTGAAATGTTAATCAGCTAGATTGGCTAAACTTTTCTTTTGGTTAGGATCTTGCTGCTTCTATTGAGAAAGGGAGTCTAGACTGGGAGAGAGCAATGCGTTGTCTTAGGCATGCTATGCGTAATAATGCGTCACCTGATTGGTTGAAACGTGTGCTCGTTCTCGCTCCTCGTTATCGGCTACATTCTCAAGCTCCTATTTGTGGTGCTGTCTTTACTACTGAAATGACTTGTGAGGCAGCAATAGATAGAATTGTTGAACTTCTGAAGTTGACGAATTCGGTTCCAGGCAATATGCACATTCTATTTTTATTCTTAGTCCAGTCCAACATAATTTATTTGTTTATTCGTGATTATATATATCTTTTTGCGATATTAAGGGAAGTTAGTTCTACTAATGTAGTTTCTTGAGATTATGTTTTTAATGATTGTTGCAAAATCTTTTTGCTGTAGTTCATTATGTTCATGTGATGATTATATTAAGCTCTAAAATATATAAACAGACTGCAGCTAGTACAAGGTCAAAATATACTGGTGTCATATGGAGAATATAATATTAATGGTTTTCCAATGATCACCAGAATTATAATTATTTGTTTACTATTTATTTGTCTGTGCTACACGTGGCATGCATGACGGGCCTTTATCCATCTATATCAGATCCAGGTAGTTAATGCTAACATGTATACAGAAATACAACACTGCAGAACTTTCACCTGCTATTCATCAAGCATGCATGCCCCTCAGTTAGCTTATGATTAGTGGCAACATATACACCTATATGCATGTGTTTGTATATATGTAAACTTTGATATCAGACACCTTGTGAGTTTCCTATGAAACAGTGGGCATAGATACTTTTACTTTTTAAACTAAAAACTGACTCAGGAAAGCTAGTATAGTAGAGAATAATCAAGGACACAAGAACATGCATTCCCTTACACTCACAGAGAATGAGAAATCACCTAAGATTCATGGTTTAGGTTTCATCAGTGCAAGGAAATTTGTGTTTTCTTCTTCCATGCTAATTTGATATTTTTAAATTTATTGCAGATGTAGATTCATGGCACGAGTGGCTTCTCTTTGCAGACTTGTTCCATTTTCTCATAAAATCCGGGTGCCTTGATTTTTTTGATTTTGTGGACAAGTTAGTTGCACGCCTTGCAGATCATCAGCATATTCTTAAAACAAATCATGTCACTTGGTTGTTTACCCAAATTATTCGGGCTGAGCATGTTCTGCATGTTTTGAATACAAACCCTAGAAAGGTTGTGTGCTAATTAGAAAGTATGCTATTTTTTTTTACTTTTTGAGGCTTTATAATCTTCTTTTCTTGTCTTCTATATCATTATCACTTTCTATTTATTCTTTATGTAATACGATATCATGTTACTGTACCATTGCCTCTTCAAATGTATTTAAAATACAGATCATTATTATCTCCATTAAATATTTTTAAGAAAAGGTTATCAATTGAGTTGTCAGAATGTATGTGGTTACATGAGATTTTATTTATTTTGGTAGGTAGAGATAAGCCGAAAGATGTTAGCATTGCATTCAGAAGAGACAAGCTCTGACCCTAGCAGTCCCCAGAGTACCCTTCTTGAACATGTAAGCAGTTGTCTAACTCTTCGTATCTGGTCACTGAATACAGCAATGAGAGGAACTTTAAATGATGAGCATTTTCGGAAAGGACAGCAAGTAGATGAATGGTTGAGGCAAGCAAGCAAAGGTAGAAATGCCTAATTCTCTATAATATGTCTGGTCACTGTTTTGTAAATCTTGGCCTGAAGTTTATTTTGTCTCCCCAGCCTGATATGAATTGTCACCAGTTCAAACATAGGTTTAGGATGTTAGCATCCCATCTGTTGACCAAAAACACAAACACCCCCATCATCAGGGCCCTTTTGCATCTATTGGCAGATATATATGTTACTCACTAATCAACAGATGCAATAAAGTTAAATTGATGACACCTGTTAAAACTATGCCGTTCTACAGTTTGATGCTGAATCTTTAGTTTCTATATACACAATGTTCTCGAAATCTAGTAGAAGTCTAATATCGGCCTATGCATTTTCATCCTCTGATGTAGTTATCCTGTCATCCTTTCCTTTGAAATTGACTAGCATGTGACTTCGCTATAATTTCAGGGGAATCTAAGATGGATTACACGAATATGGATGCTAGATCAACTGGCATGTTTTGGGCTATGTCTTATATGACGGGGCAATCTGCATGCGATACAGTGATCAGTTGGTTGACATCAGGTGGTACAGAATTGCTATCAGCCTCCAATCTACAGTCCAGCGATAGAATCATGGTGATCCGAGAAGTTAATCCCGTGCCGATATCACTGTTATCAGGGCTTTCAATACATATGTGTCTGAAATTGGCTTCTCAACTGGAAGAAACTATGTTTAGTGGACAGGTACTTGGTTTCTTTTCTTCTAGTTTTGACCTGCTGATGGATTTTAATATCAAACTCTGGAGGCTCAGTCCACTTCTCCTTAGTTTTTGTCAGTACAATTTAACTCTTTAGTCAGCAATACCATTTATTCCTATCTATTTTTCAAGGCCATAACTTATTAAAGATTCATATGTTCCGCTAATATATTGTTAGTATTGCATTAGTCTCTTTAAAGACTGATATGACCTTTTGCTAACATTTACAGGTGATTAAGATGTTATTATTTGTCTTGAGTTCTGTTGCTAAGATTTGGTGATGAACTATGAAATCATTTACAAATACCTTGATAATTCACCTTCCTATTGATGTTTTATTGTTTGTTCTGAACTACATAAAATTTAAACTAGGTTTTATCCAAATTATGTCCATGAGAAATCTGGAGAAATGAAAGATTTGCCACCATCTGCGACTGCCTGAGTATATGTTTTTGCAATAGTTTATTATGTGATACCTAAACTGTATGGTATCAGGCCGTTGTTGTGAGTCTTAGACTCTTAGCGTGAAGATTTCCTGCTTGTGTATGGTTACCTGTTGGCATTTATAGTTGTTTCTGCTTGGCATCTAATTTAAAACGGACGGTAGTCTGTCTTCCTATGTTTTGATGTGGATCTCATCACAGGGCGTTAAAGCCGTGCACACTGTTTAGCAACTTAACTTTTTTGATATTGTATGGTGCTTAATTGCATATACATTGTATAGTATTTCTTTCCGATTCCAGTTTTTACAGTTTCATTAGTGTAAGCCTCATCTTAATATTTTATAATGTGCTCTATTTACACAGGCTGTTGCGAGTATAGCATTGGTTGAAACGTATGCTCGATTGCTCCTCATTGCACCTCATTCACTTTTCCGTACACATTTAAGTGTAAGCTCCTTATCCTTATCTTCATATATGTATAGATGACCACCTTTAGGATGTTCATAATTTCGTTATAATTTTGAAATATCGAGGGAAAAGCTACAAGCCCGCAACTGCTATAATGGATGTTTTAAGGTTTCCATATCAAGGCATCTTTTCTTTTTCTAGTTGTATTATATGTAAATTGTTTTGCTTGAAGTACCTGCTCATCATGGGATGAGCTAGTTTGTTGCTTTTGGTATTTTGAAAATATTATGAAGAATATACTGTCATTATTTAACCTGATTACATTATTCTACTAATAGTTTCCACATTGCGCTGATTTTTAATTAGTCTACTCATAGCCTCTACAGTTTATGTACTTGAAAATTGGAATGATTCATGTTGCTCACATCCTTCTTACATGTATTTTTGATGCTTGCTTGCTAGTTAAGTAGATTTTCCTTTTTCTATTATGTTCGATCTTATTTTCCTTTTTATGTTTTCTGTTTATTTTTTTCTTAGGAGCTTTACCTTAGCTGGATTGGGTGTTAGAGTTTGTTGAGATTGGTCTCTGTTATGTTATTTCATGCTGGAAAATACTGTTTTGTAGACTTTTTATCTTTTTTGTTAGATTTCTTCCATCTCATTAAATTAGAATTTCTCTGCTTCCAGTTATAATTTTTTTTTTTTGAACTTGCTTTCCCATTATTGCTCAAAGCTCAAACTGGTTGCAGTGTGTTTTACTTGGAATTATGTTTGGAACCCTCTTTGTGCCATATTTTTTTCCTAATTTTCTGTATTCCTTATTCTTTTGACATCCATGATGTTATCGGTATTACCTATATCTTTGTAATGTTTTGAACTTCCCAGTATCTAACACAAAGGGATCCATCCACGTTAAGCAAGCCGGGTGCATCTCTTTTGCTGCTTGAACTATTAAATTACAGATTTCTTTTACTTTACAGGTAATTGTTAATTTATACTGTTAACAAAGTTTTGTTTATATATGATTTGAATTATCTGCAAGCAAGTGAGATAAGCTGGAAGTGTTCTCCTAAAACTCCTACTTTTTGTGTCCACATATAATGTTTCAGCTTCTGTAAATTGTCAGACAATTAGCTAATCTGTTTGGTTCCTTCCACCTTTTCTAGGTATATAGGGAAGAACAAAACCTTAATGTATGATGTTACAAAAATAATTGCTACCTTGAAACGGAAACGTGGAGAACATCGCACTTTTAGATTGGCTGAAAATCTGTGCATAAATCTTCTTCTGTCACTAAAGGAGTTTTTTTCTGCCAAGAAGGAAGGGAAGGTGTGGATCATTCCGTAGAGAGTAACCTATCTTTCTTCCGGTTGCTTATTATCTCATTTTTAAAAATATTTTTCAGGGTTCTACTGAATTCACTGAAACTTTGAATCGCATAACCATCATATCACTTGCTATCGCCATCAAAACACGTGGAGTTGCTGATGCTGACCACCTTCCATATCTTATGCCAACGATTGAACAGATATTAGCGACTAGTCAGCATACATGGTCTGAAAAGACTCTACGTCATTTCCCTTCTCTTTTGCGTAATACCTTAATTGGGCGCATGGATAAGCGGAGCTTAGCAATACAAGCCTGGCAGCAGGTTACTGTATAGACCCCCCACAGTTCCATTTTCCATCAGTATCATGCATTTTTAATAGTTTTCTTCTATAACAAAAAAAATATAAATTTTTATGCTACCTTTAATTTTTGTTTACAGTCTGTTCTTTGTGCCCTTGTTTCATGGTCCTGCTTGCTCTTACACATTCTTGTTTTTTGGTTATAAATTTGAATACTGCTCTCTTTCTTCTACCCATCTTTCATGGTCCTGATTGCTTTTAGAAAATCTTGTTTCTCAATTATAAATTTGAATACTACAGTAATTGAGACTGAGATTTGTTATAAACATCAGTGGAGCGTTGGATATTCTAAAATTTAAAATTTTAATCTACTTACTGATCAATTCTATGCATGTTAAGTTTAGACTTAAATGAGCATCTATTACATTTCGTAGTCTGTTTTCCTTTTTACATATTTCTGGTTGAAGTCAAAAGAGAATCTTTAAGAAAAACTGTCAAGTCATGAGCATATGAAACAAGTGCATTCTTACTTTCATTTCAAATACATTTTGAAACATAAGAGAACTGATTACCTATACAAACCATAATCCAAATTGGTCATTTCTTGATGTTTCGCTAAGATTTAAGAATTGTGTCATTTGAGACAAAACTAGATTGTATGACTTTTTTGTTTTGACAGGCTGAAACGACTGTGATCAATCAATGCACCCAACTTCTTTCACCAGCTGCTGATCCTACTTATGTAAAGACGTATATTGGTCATAGTTTCCCTCAACACCGGCAATATCTTTGTGGTGGAGCATGGGTACTGATGCAAGACCACCCTGAGAATGTCAACAGTGCAAATCTTGTAAAGTCTAACAACTTTATTGTCCTCTTTCACCTGTATTTTCTTCTTGTCTTTATATCTTTTTCTAACTTGATAGATTGCTAACAGGCACATGTCCTGAGAGAATTTTCCCCTGAAGAAGTTACGGCCAATATATACACAATGGTTGATGTGATTTTGCATCACCTTCAAATGGAGATCCAGCGTCAGCAGCCCTTGCAGGTTTTGCACTGCTTAATTTAATTCTCTCATTCTCAAAGTTCCTTGCGATCTCTTTTGGTATTTTATAACTTGATGCTTCATACAGATTCTCATCTTGTGTAGGAACTTATGATGAAATCTTGTGCAAACCTGGCAGATTTTATCTTCACCCATGAGCTGCTGCCTCTAGATATATTGCTTCTGGCATTAATTGACCGCGATGATGATCCCCTTGCTTTGCGTATTGTGGTATGGTACATGAATTACCTGCTCATAGCTTCTGCGTTGTGGGTTTAATTTTGTTTTTGAAATTGATCTGATTGGAAAATAATATGTATACATTCCGCCTAAAGGGGATATTGTTGATTTGTTTCTATGTTATCATTGTTTTACTTCAATAGCCTTGTTGATTGTAGTTCTGAATTTGATTCTTTTTTAAAATAATTAAACTGAACACTTTACATAAGATCTTATTATGTACTTGTTATTGAGGATTTTTGTTTTCTATCATGTTTCAACAATTTGGAAATTGATAATTATATTATCTGGTAGTTGAAGTTGACTTTAGTTCTGGGGGAAATTTGGTTTGCTTAATGGAAGACATACTAACTAGTCAGTCGACGGTAAGTCATCCACCGGGTCAAAATTGGGTAATTAAGGAAGTATCTATAATATTTTTAGGAATCAAGTGAAACTTTTAGTGTATATGTACACCACTTATATGAAATGACAATCTTCCAGTTGTTATATATAGAGGCGTGCACACGCGCACACACATACACACACACACACACACACACACACAAGTATAGGGTTATTTTATAATTTCCCTAAAAGTATGTAATCTTGGTTTTATACATGTTTTTCGTTTCAGGCACTAGTTCATTATGGACCTTGGAGTGTGTCATTGTCAACACTTTCGAACACTGACCATTTACTTCAGTTAAAACTTAAAAACAAACTCCTATATAAGTGCTTTTGGACAAATAGACCCCACAAATTAACCCACTTTTAAATGATTAATCTATAATGTTATTATGAATATGATCTAACATTAAATACTACTTAGAATTACCCACTCAGAGGCTAATACCAGTCTGAGGATTAAGTTGCCCAATACGTAGTTCAGGTTTAGTGTAAGATAAATAGCATTCAGTGTGTTTAGATATGATGTACTTGAGTGTGCATGATGCATTATAGTCAATATACTAATTCAGAATCTCCTATTAATGCGGTTTGGGTTAATTGCCATCTGAGCAGGTCAGTCTACTCGAGAGTCAGGAGCTTCAAGATAAAATAAAGGTTTACGTTAATAATCATGGACGGCCTGAACATTGGCAATTCTCTGGAACTTTTAAGCGCGTTGAACTGCAGAAGGCACTTGGAAACCATTTGTCTTGGAAAGAAAGGTGAAATATTTGAAATTGACATACTATTAGATCCAATATAGTAAGTTAAAGAGTTTGTACTTTATACACAGTTCTACATTAAAAATTACTTGTAGTAACTGCAACAATGAAACGGGGAACGATCCTCTATTCCTCTATTCCTCTATTCCTTTAACTATTGTTACATTGTTTCTCTGTGTGGAACTCTGAAGCGTGTTGAATTGCAGAAGGCTCTTGGAATCTTTTGTCTTGGAAAGAAAAGCGAAATCTTTGAAATTGACGTACTTTTAGATCCAATTCAGTGATTTTAAGAGTTTGTACTTGAAATATAGTTTTAGAATGAAAATTACTTGTAGCAACTGCGAAAATAGAAAGGTTATGCGATCCTCTATTCCTTTAAATTTTGCTACATTGTTTCTCTTCTAATACAATAACAAAGTGGTGATAGTCTTTTTATTAGCAACTAGTAGATTTATTTGTAAAGAGAATTACATTATTTATAATTTGAGGGAAGAATTTCACTTATTGTAAATTAGAATCTGTTACGTTACCAGCTCTCCTAACACCTCAAGGTGTTAAGAGACGGTCTTAAGTGGATCTTATATTATCTTAACACTCCCCCTCACTTGAAGGGTCCTAACAGTATCAAAAGGCAAAACTGGGCCCTTGATAAAGGTGTTTCACTTGAATTATTAACAAGTTCTTCTTACATGATTACATAGAATGGTAAATATGACACTGTATACATGTAGCTCTGTGTGTGTGTGTGTTTATGTGTGTGTGTGGGTGGGCGGGTGTGTGTGTGGGTGTACTTCATATCCATCTATACAGCCAAAAGAACACATGCTACAAAGTTACAAATGAGACATGTCAGGCCTCTAGATTGTACATAATCTGGTCAGCTAATTAACTTAATATCACTTGCGCTTAATTTTCGGACTCTTATTCAAAAATGAACATCTTATTTAACTGCGGAGGAATCTATCACTTAATATTGTCTAAGAATGGAATTCTTAATATTTTTTCTGGTGCATCCTATGTTTGTAGCTAATGGGCTTCTGAATATTTCCTAGTGTTATGACTTATGCACAAGTGCATCCTTGCTTATACTGTGTGCATGCATTTATATATATTATATACGTGTGCGTGTGTGTGTACATGGGTTTTCCCCAGTTTGGTGCCTTCAGTGTTACCTTTTAATTCTCCAAGGACAAAAAACTGAGTTTTAACTACTTAGATAAGGATAGGGCATGGATTCTCACATTCTGTTCTTTTATGTAATGTAGGTTTCCTCCATTCTTCGATGATTTTGCTGCACGATTGCTTCCTGTCATCCCCTTAATTATCTATAGACTTATTGAGAATGAGGCTATAGATGCAGCTGATAGAGTTCTTCAATTGTATTCCACATTTGTTCATTGCTATCCCCTACACTTTACATTTGTTCGTGACGTTCTTTCATATTTCTATGGTCATCTCCCAGGAAAGCTCATCCTCAGAATTCTGAGTGTGCTAGATTTTAATAAGGTTTATCATGCATTCCTTTCCCTTTCCTTTCTTTACTCTTCTAGTATGCTCCGTGCCAGATTATGATATCTTCTTTTCTGCAGATCCCTTTTTCCGAGTCTTTCCTTCAGCATGCCAATGCCTCAAATGCTGCGACGCCTCCTCCATTGGAGTACTTTGCTACTCTTCTACTGGGTATCGTGAATAATGTTATTCCTCCTCTTGATAATATAAAATATGGTCCAGGGGAAGATGTCCATGTTCCACATAAAATACCAACATCATCTGAGACTGGCCCAACATATGCATTTGAAGGTCAGAAAGCATTTTATCAAATTCCAGATCCCGGAACATATACCCAGCTCATTCTTGAAGCGGCAGTAATAGAGATACTATCACTTCCTGTATCTCCATCCCAGATTGTGTCGTCACTTGTTCAAATTGTTCTTCACACACAACCAATTCTAATTCAATCCAATCACTACCTGCATGGAGCATCTAGTGAAGTATGTTCTGTGTCACAAGCTTCACCCAAAGGAGGGAGAACAGATTCCTTGAGCACGAGTAGATCAACATTTTCTGTTTCAGGAATAAACCCCTGCAATCTTGCATCTCAGAGTGGTTATACATGCCAGCAGTTGTCTTGCTTGCTAATTCAAGCATGTGGTCTTCTATTGGCTCAGCTTCCTCAAGAGTTTCATGCACAGCTTTATATTGAGGCAACACGTGTAATAAATGATAGTTGGTGGCTTGGTGATGGCAAAAGGACCCTGGGAGAACTAGATTCAGCTGTTGGCCATGCTTTGCTAGATCCAACCTGGGCTTCTCAAGACAATACCTGTACAGCTGTTGGTATGCACTACACTGATGATACATTGATAAGTTGCAGTATACCAGTTTCTAATTCTTTTTTAAAAAATTTATAAATTAATTTGGTCTTAATGTTGTGTGCCTACAGACTTCTTCCGGGCCCAATGTAATTGTTCTTTTCTTTTTAATCTAAATACTTAAAACCTACCTTTTAGATCCACGAATTCGACATGACCTACATCTTTTTTCACCTTGCCTTCCATTGGCAAGTGGAAGAAATGTTTTAGATCAGATTAGATAATTACTGTGAACCAATCATAAAATGTCAGAGTTTATTATGATTTTTCTTCTTCTAAAATCATACTGTGTTTCTCTTTTCGAACTTATCTATAATTTTCTTTTTCGCCAGGCACTATTGTATCCTTGCTCCACTCTTTCTTTAGTAACCTTCCACAGGAATGGCTTGAGGGAACAAATCTTATCATAAAACATCTCAGGCCTGTAAAATCTGTTGTGGTGTTAAGATTAGTGTTCCGTATCATGGGCCCGCTGCTTCCTAGAGTGGCCAATTCCCGCAGTCTATTCAAAAAGGTATGTGAAAGCCAGTCATTGTGTATTCTTTTAAGTTCACGAATTCCAAGTTCACTCGCTAGGTTGAAAACTCTAGTCCATGTCCAATTATAAAATCCCCAGCGGTATTTTACAGTTGAAAAGCGTAAATTGCAGGATTCACATAATATCGATTTGTATATAATATGTCTAGTTATTTGGAAATAATTTTAATTTGTAATCTTCTATAAAGTTTAATAACATTAGATTATTAGATCATCAGGAATATCTTAGGTTATGGTGGTAAATGATGTAGGATTTATTTATTTCGTTTATTAATAATATTCTTATTATTAGGATTATAGTTGCCGGTTAAGTTTACAAGGAGGAGTAATCTTTTATTATCTTAAGAATTTGATTATTAAATATTGAGATTTTTCTCTTTCATGGGTTGCCATTAAAACAAATGCCTCTTTTCGCGGTAAACGGATTCTATGCGGTTAATCCACAAACTCATATATTTGTAATTTTCTTCCATCTCATTCCTTTTTCTCAGTTATAGTCCTGCGTCAATGTTGCAATGTATTAAATGTAGTGAGGCCTCACATAAGAAAAATATGCTCGTGTGTGAACCATCCTTTCACTTAAGTAAAGGCAGCAACCCTTCCTTCCTCAACTTTTTACATAAATGCCAACTTTGGCCCATGCGAGAAACTCATCAAGTTATCACTTATCAGCCCCTCGATTCATTCCCTTGATATTCTCTCACATGCTATCATCTTATATGTGTTTCTGCATCTTGTTTTATTATGACATGTTGTGTTTACACCTGTAAAATCGTCTACTAATCCTACAGATCATACACCAAAGTAAATTTACACCCTTCACAGACATTCTTGGTGAACTTGAAGACCTTCATGACACCAAAACTATAGTTAGTTTTATGGGTGTATAACTAATTAGTATGTCAAAGCAATGGCTTATTAGAGTATTCATGAGCTGTTTGAGTAATTAATCAATTAATAATCGGTAGAGATTGTGCAAGAAATTAGATTTTAGCGGATTTATCATTGACTATTATATTCTGAAAATTGTTGAAATAACAAGTTACAGCAAATAAGCGCCTTCCCTATCCCCTTTTCAAATCCCCACAACAGACACTCAAAAACTAAGATGAAACAAGTAAGGGGATTCACAGTTTACATGATCCTTCATTGACTGTGCCCATATTGGTCTTGTCTTAATTGCTTACTGTTTCCTCTGATGTTATACTTTCATATGCCCGCCAGACGCTCTTGATGCTTTTAAGTGTGTTGGTGGATGTGTTTGGGAAGAACTCACAGCCATCTACTCCAGTGAAAGCTGCAGATATAGTAGATATCATTGACTTTCTGTAAGATCCATCTGTCCTGTCCTTAAAGAATTCACTGTTAATGATTCCTTTGCTTTTGATATTATATTTTTGTTCAAAATGTAATCTCATTCTATGGTTATTACACACCTGTTTCCATTAGACATCATGTCATCCACTATGAAGGGCAAGGAGGTCCTGTTGAATCGACCAGCAAACCTAGAGCAGAAATTTTGGTTTTGTTCGGAAAAGTGGTGGAAAGTTTGCGTCCAGATGTTCAGCATCTTCTTTCTCACTTAAAACCTGATGTGAATACTTCCATCTATGCTGCTACCCATCCAAAGCTAGTCCAGAACGCCATGTAGTTTTGTCTCGCATCATCTTCTTTATATATTTATTTATTCTTTATTGCACCAGAATCTCAACGTTTTTTTAGTTTAGGCAAGATAATTTTAATAAACTTTTAGAGTAGAAATTCGTTACAGATTGATTGCCCTCGTGAACTACTGTGGTATCAATAAAGTTCGGAGAGTTTCATTGACAGTTTAAAAAAGAAAGAACAGTAAGGAAGTTGTAAGCACTAAGCAGCACATGTAAAACTACAGCCCCTGGATTTTTAAATGTTCTGGGGAAGTTGAATTTGTTCCTTCTTTGCTCTGTGTGGTAATCAATCATCTCTATATTTGTTTAGGGCTATAAATTTGACTTTATGTTCCACCCTTCCAGGGGATCGAATTTCTTATTTACTTTATGAAAGGGATTATTATTATTTATTTATTTTGGTACTAGCCATCCGTAGAATCACAAGGACCTCCCTCCCTTTCGAGGTCCTATCTTCTAGAGTTCACCCTGTTTTCCAGGCTGGAGAACGGCTTGGATGAAATGAATTTATCCCACGGATCGGGTCGGCCGGGTTATAGTTATTTTAGTGATCCAATCCAATTAAATCGGGTTAGAAAATATTAACCCATTGACCCTAATAAAATTATACAAACCAACTCTATTAATGATATGATGAGTTGGGTCGGGTTGGGTTACATAAGAAAAAATAAACTTGTCTTAGTAAATAAAATTCATAAAGCTCAAAAGCAGGAAACAAGTCTTAATTCAAAATATTACAATCATCCAAAATATTACAGTCATTTATAGTTAAAACTCCATCAAAATCTCGACTATCAATTATTCATAACATTGATGGTGTTGTTCTTAGTCTTCCCATTTGGTGCTGCACAGTCTTTCGTATTCCCCATATTACCTGCAAAATGCAATAATAAAGGCTAAATAAGTTGGACAAATAAATAATAAAATATGGCTTAAAAAATATAGAATACAAAACTCAGTTACTGAAAGTCTGGAACAGTAGATTGAAATAAGATTATTAAGATATTTTACCTTCTTCATGTTTGAAAAATTCATAAGAATACATTTCATCCAAGTACGTATCAGATTTTATGCCACCATTATTAGAGATATCAGTATTACTAGTGACAGCTCATCTCCAGCTAGGCAGAATGACAGCTTGGATGACATCAAGATGACAGCTGTAAATTAGTTAGTTAGTTAGCTGATGTGATAGTTAGTTAGTTAGTTGACTAGTTAGCAAATGTGTAGACAGGATTGTATATATAGCAAAGTAGAACTGATTGTAAATAACACTTTTAATCTTCTTCAATAATAGTATGAAAGCAATATTCACAGAAAATAACATGGTATCAGAGCGAGCAAAACAGTTTTAATGGCGATACGATAAGTTTCTTGTTTCTTCTGTTTTTTGTCATTCCGTTTCGTTTCTTCGATTGATATGATTTCGTGATCTTGTTACGGTCTTCCATCAATATCTGTGTTCTTGTTACGATCTTTTATCAATATCTGTATTCATCGGAATATAGTTGATAGTTGTATTCTGAAACATTGTGTTGCTCTACGAACGCACACAACCTGTTTGGTGAATTACTTCAACGAAACTTTTTGTGTATCTGCTTGATATCTTTTCTGAAAATCTGTTAGACTTCTGATAATCTACAATGAATAATCAAGATTCGACGAGTGTGTATTACATCCACCCTTCAGATGCCTCAACAACACAGCTTGTCTCTGTAAAGTTTAATGGTGATGCATTTCATAGCTGGAAAAGATCAATGATTCTCACACTTTCTGCTAAGAACAAGCTTGGTTTTGTTGATGGTTCAGTCATTATGCCAGAAGCAACTGCTGTTGAGTATAAATCCTGGGAACGCTGCAACAATCTTGTGATATCTTGGTTGATAAGTAATTTGGATGACACTATAGCTAAGAGTGTACTGTTTCTCCCTAATGCAAAAGCAATTTGGCAAGATTTGGAAGATAGGTATGGCTATACATCTATGACTCAGGTATACACATTGGAGCAGAAACTATTGGAAATTAATCAAGGGAGTGACACTGTATCAGAGTTTTTTACTAAGATCAAGACTCTGTGGGATGGATTGAATGATGCTAATCCATTGCCATATTGTATTTGTAAGAACTGTACGTGTGATCTTTCACAAAGACTAGTTCAGAAACAGCAAGAATAGAGAGTTCTACAGTTCATGATGAAACTGTCTGAACAATTTGCCTTGGTTAGAGGGAATGTACTGATGATGCAGCCGCTTCCAAACATCTCTCAAACTTTCAGATTATTTGCACAGGAAGAAAGGCACAAGGAGATCTCAGGTGTGACTAATTCTACAGAATCAATGGCCTTTTATGCTGATAAAAGAAGGTATAATTCTCAGTATCAAGGACAGAATCAGCAAAGTTTTCCACAGACTACTCAAAGAACTTTTTCTGGAACTCAAACTCAAGCTCCATTCAAGAAATCAACCAAACCTGGTGCTAACTACTTTTGTAATCACTGCAAGATACCAGGGCACAGTATTGAAAGGTGTTTCAAGATCAATGGTTATCCTCCTGGTTTTCAACAAAGGACTGACAGAAAAGTAGCAACAATAGCACAACAAACTGGTGAGATGAGTGCTGAAATATCATCTGAAAGCAATGCTCAGACAACAAATGATTCAGTAAGCATGGAGCAGTATAATAACCTCTTGCAAATGCTCAATCAGCAACACATTACCACACCTGGCAGTATTGACAGCAACAAGCACACTGCACTATTGGCAGGTAATTTTTGCCTTCTATCTAATGTGAATGATACATGGATAATAGATAGTGGATCAACTGATCATATATGCCCTGATATTACTGTTTTTACACATTATGAAAATGTGCAACATAAGAACACCTTTATTACAATCCCAGATGGCAAAAGAGTTAAAGTTCATCACATAGGGTCAGTTAGACTTCCTAATGACATTATTTTGACCAAAGTCCTTCATGTTCCTGAATTTCATTTTAGGCTCATATCAGTCACTAAACTGTGTGCTGACTTATCTTGCACCATGACATTTACTCATAATCAATGTTTCATTCAGGGCCCTTCTATGAAAAGGCCTCAGATTCTTCTTGGTGATCTAACCAATGGACTATACAGTGTACACAATTCTGTGGCAAGTGATCTTCCTGAAACAGAAAAATTCTGTCACACAGTTTCTTCCAAAATTATTGATGAAACCAAGCTTTGGCATCTCAGACTAGGACATCTGTCTTTCCATCAGCTCAAATTTGTTTTACCTTCTTCTCATGTTCATGATTGTATAAGTTCTACTATTTGTCAAATATGTCCTGAAGCAAAGCAAGTTAGAAAACCTTTTCCTCTTAGTCATATCAAAACTGAGAAATGTTTCCAATTATTACATATTGATGTATGGGGACCTTACAAAAATAAATCTATTTCTGGTTGTACTCAGTTTCTCACTATTGTTGATGATTTCTCTAGGTTTACTTGGGTTCATTTACTTAAGTATAAATCTGAAGTTCCTTCTATTCTTGAAAATTTCCTACATTATGTTGAAAAACAATTCAATGCTCAAGTTTTGTGCATTAGGTCTGACAATGCTTTAGAACTAAGTGCTGGTTTATCTGAAAACTTATATAAATCTAAGGGAATAATTCATCAAACCAGTTGTGCTTATACTCCACAACAAAATGGTGTTGTGGAGAGAAAGCATAGACACTTACTGGAGACAGCTAGATCCCTTTTTCTTCAAGCTAAACTACCTCATAAATTCTGGGGAGATTCTATTCTATGTGCTACCTATCTCATCAATAGGATGCCTCTGAAATGCTTAAATAATTTGACCCCTTACTACAAATTGTATGATTCTGCCCCTCCACTTGATCATTTGAGAGTTTTTGGATGCCTTTGTTTTGTGTCCACTACTAAGGTTCATAGATCAAAATTTGATCCTAGGGCTGTTGCTTCAGTATTCTTGGGGTATTCAAACACTCATAAAGGTTATAGAGTGTTTGATCTTAAAAATAATAAAATTGTTATATCTAGAGATGTTGTTTTTCATGAAAATATCTTTCCTTTTCACCTTATTTCTTCTTCACCTACTTCCAGTTTTTTAAATCAGATTTTTTTACCAGTTGTCACTACTCCTGATTTAGGTGATATTCCTGTGTCTGATACTCTTCCACATGGTCATTCTGGTCTTCCTATCTCTAATCCTTCATCTATTCACTCTCCTACTTGTACAAGTTCATCTATTCCTGATTTACAGAATCAATCATCTACTTCCTCACAATCATCTACTTCCTCACACACAAATTCATATATTCCTGATTTACAGAGACATTCTCTTAGAACAAAGAAAACTCCTGCTTATTTGAGTGATTTCTACTGCAATTTAGCCACTGTTACTCCTTTTACTTCACCACATTGGTGTAATCTGGTTGATAGCACACAATTACCTCAGTCTCACTTTACAATGCTAAATCACCAAAGTTCAATTTCTGAACCCACATCTTATTTAGAAGCTTCTCAAAATCCCATTTGGGTTGCTGCAATGGAGAAAGAACTTAAAGCCTTAGACTCTAACAAAACTTGGGATTTAGTACCACTACCCAAAGGAAAGAAACCTATTGGGTGTAAGTGGGTGTATAAAGTGAAATTGAATGCAGATGGTTCCCTTGAAAGGTGTAAAGCTAGATTAGTAGCCAAAGGGTATAACCAGAAACTTGGGATTGACTTTGAAGAGACCTTTTCTCCTGTTGTTAAAATGAGCACAGTTAGATGCTTACTATCTCTGGCAGCAAGTAGGAAATGGAAGCTTTTTCAACTTGATGTAAATAATGCCTTTCTACATGGGGACTTATTTGAGGAGGTTTACATGGAAGTTCCTGATGGTATAGACAACCCATTGAACCTAGTTTGCAGGTTAAGGAAATCTTTATATGGGCTTAGACAGGCCTCTAGGCAATGGTTCTCCAAACTGACAGATGAACTCATAAATCAAGGGTTTCATCAGTCCAAGTATGATTATAGTCTCTTTATTCACAAGTCTGGTGCTGATATGACTATAATGGCAGTTTATGTTGATGATATCATCATCACTGGGAATAATTTTGATCACATTCAGTATATTAAAAGTCATCTGCATTCTGTCTTTACCATTAAGGACCTTGGTGTTTTACACTATTTCTTGGGGCTTGAAATTACCTATCTAGATGATGGCATTGTTTTAAGTCAGAACAAATTTACAAGAGAACTGCTTCAACAATGTAACATGGATATTTCAAGAAAGGCTGTTACACCTCTTCCACTCAACATCAAACTCCAGGCTGATTTTGGTGATTTGATTCCTCAGCCTGAGATTTACAGATCTCTCATTGGGAAGTTGAATTTTTTAACACACACAAGGCCAGATTTGAGTTATACTGTTCAGACTTTGAGCCAGTTTATGCAGTCTCCAAGGACATCTCATTATCAAGCCTTGAATCATACTTTAAGGTACATTGCATCTACTGCTGGCCAGGGCATTTTATTGAAGAATCCTGAACAATTGACTTTACAAGCTTTCTCAGATTCTGACTGGGCCTCTTGTCCAGATTCAAGAAGGTCTGTTACTGGCTATGTTTTATTGCTTGGAGGTTCTCCAATCAGTTGGAAGTCTAAGAAGCAGTCTACTGTCTCTAGGTCTAGTTCAGAGGCTGAATACAGAGCCATGGCAGCTGCTGCTTCAGAGGTCACCTGGACTGTGAGGTTGTTAGAGGAATTGGGAGTTTCTAATTTACAACCTGTCACATTGCATTGTGATAATCAGTCAGCTATACATATAGCTAAAAATCCTGTCTTTCATGAAAGAACAAAACATATAGAGGTGGACTGTCATTTTACCAGGGACAAGGTTCTTGAGGGCATTATTCAGCTTTCTTACCTTCCTACAAGACATCAACTAGCAGATATTCTCACTAAAACATTGCCCTCTCCTCAACTGCAGTACCTTAGTTCCAAGTTAGGCCTTTGTGATCCTCACTCTGGTCCTACCTTGAGGGGGGCTATTAGAGATATCAGTATTACTAGTGACAGCTCATCTCCAGCTAGGCAGAATGACAGCTTGGATGACAACTCAGCAAAGATGACAACAAGATGACAGCTGTAAATTAGTTAGTTAGTTAGCTGATGTGATAGTTAGTTAGTTAGTTGACTAGTTAGCAAATGTGTAGACAGGATTGTATATATAGCAAAGTAGAACTGATTGTAAATAACACTTTTAATCTTCTTCAATAATAGTATGAAAGCAATATTCACAGAAAATAACAACCATGCCTCCCCTTCAACCAACTTTGGGTACATTTTGACACAGTGTGTTAATATTTATCGAAAGAAAGTGAAGGTCGGACCATTTCAGATACCTTAGTATGTTGTTATTTGTGTACTGTGTATGACAAATAATCAGGAAAAACAACTATCATGGTTTGTCATTAGAAAGAGACTACTAAGAGTCGGAGTCTCAATTTAATTTCGAAGTTCACAAAGAAATTATGAAAAGTAAATAAATACTGTAATACCTTTTTTTTTTATCTAAAATAAATGAAATAGATATGATTGTGAGCAGGGTGTTCGTATTTAACCGACGAGAGTTCATGACCGGATCACAAAAATCTGAACAAACAAAAATCGGAATATTCAAAGCCATTATTAAGTTGTTGCTCGTATCTCGAACTTTTGAATTTTAAGATTTCCAACCACGTTATAGACCTGAGAATAAGAACCATTTCGAACATGTGCATGCAAATTGATTAATTTTGTAAATCGATGTACATTAAATTTTATCAAATTCCAGTATTTACGAAAAAGTGCAAATCGAGTTACGGTCATTTACTCTCTTTTTTTCCCTGAACTATATACATCAAATTTCAGTAAAGATAAGAAAGGCAAATTGATTAATTTACACTTTTTCTGAACCAAAATACATTAAATTTATCAAATTTCAGTATATTTTAAAAATAATCGAAAATTCGAAATTGATGCCGACTACAGAGTGAAGACCAAAAATTTTACCTCTCAGTCACTACTTCAGTATATTACATAGAAAGGAGGATAAATACGAATCAAAGATGACAAAATGCCATTAATTTTTTTCATGAGTGTTGTTCCTGTTTTCTAGTGACTCGTGTAAAATGTAAAGTTTAGCCTGTACTCTTTTACACATCAAATCTCGATAAAACTATGTCATTATTAAATACGACTACAAAGGGAAAGATTTAAGCTACGTCCAGAAATGCATTTAGATAAAGTTTCCAAATGTAGTGAAAGACTCTTAGGTCAAAATATTACAGAACCAGGCCAATGCACAACAAGGCCTATAAGAATCTAGGTCGAAACTAAGCATTTCTAGTAAAGATTGCTAATATTTTGTAATAAAATGTAAGGAATTCGCATGAGCCTGCTAATACATATAGTAAGTTACTCTTTTATGTTTAACACTAACATTAACAGGGATAGTTGATACTGTCCCTGTTACTACAAACCAGAGCAGTGCCATAACCAGAATTTTTCAGAATGCACACTGCTGGACCCTGGAGTGGCACTTCCCTATGTTGTTTGTCTTGCTGAGATTGTTGTAAGGTGCTGAACTCATCGTCCTAATTGCAAAACAATTTCAAGAATACATGTAATTAATCGACACAATCAAAACTAATCATATGTCAACAACTGTCTATGGTGCGGAAGCTTAGAGTATATGAATGAAAGGTCAGAGTGAGACTGGGGGTTTACCTTTCTTTGCGCTTCTCCAGAAAATGAGCCAAGGATGCCTTGCGCTTGCGGCACATCTGCATAAGCGTAACATATTTAGAATGTGAGTATTCATGTTCTTTTGGTGCTCAATATACTTTTAGATGATGCATACACAATCATCCAGAAATTTCTTTCAATCTGCTAGAAGTTTTGAAGACAATACAGGTAAATAAACGAACAAAAACATTATATGCGCAATAAGTATCTATATTCAATATTCTATATAAGTACTTTCTTCCTCGGCAAAATCCATTATATCCTCATGCACAAAAGTATCTATATGAGTACTTATTTATGAGAAACCAACTAATATAACTTTTACATTTTAATTCATTCAATAATATACAAAAAATATTAAACAATACCATCATCGGAAAGAAGGAAGTTGTCACTATGTTCAAAACTCGAAGAAGTTGAATATTCTGCACAAAGAAAAAATTAAACAAATTGTTCAATACTAACAGTCTATATATATTGGTTATTACTAAATTAGAATTACAAAATTACTAACCAAAATCAGACGAATCAGTAACATCCAATGTTTCATCACTCCCAATTTCATTCATAAATAAATTACGATTAACTTCTTCAAAGACAACACCTTTCATCCAATTTCTTACGGGGAGCATCAAGAATACGTCCACTGACATTCCAGAACCACTACATAAAATGTGAACTTAATAATGTCATAAAATATTAATTCTCAGTACAATACGAAAATTCAAACTGCATATAGAATTACCTAACTCAAAACTGCTTGATCTTGAATTGACTGGAGTACATGGCAGAGTTGTCTCGCAATTTGACCTTAACTTTTTTTTAGGTCTACTGTCCACAATTGATTCATTTTCCTTATCTTGGTTTTTTCTGAAAAAGGGTTGTTCACTGATACGAATCCGACCTTCATTCACATTCTGGTTTGTCTCATTCATGATACTCCAATTCTTCTTTTTGGTCACTCTCACAACATTGTTATTCAAACCAACAACATTGTTATTCAAACCAAAAATCTAGACAAAATAAAAAAAAACTACATTTACTTTGTTTTATTATAATGAAATAAGAATGATAATTTAACAATCAAATATCCATACCTCAGTAATCAAATCATTTTCAACATCGTCTTCAATATGTAAAAGTGGATGATTACTTATAGGAGTCCGAAACTCAAAATATTTTCCATTTGAAGGCTTGTAGGTATTAGATATATCACGCAGTACAGGATGCTCACGGATACGAACGCGATTCTCCATCTCCCAATTACTATATTATCCTAACTTCAAAATACACATTCAAATCCAAACAATAAATGGTTACTAACAACTAATGTTGGTTTAAAGAAGCACAAAAAAGATGTTTAAACATTGTATTATAATTCACATCAAATCGTAAAAAAAAAATTACACACACAACAATCCACAAACATGGAGTTAAACAAACAACGATATATAAATATATCAATTAAAAGAAGAAAATACCTGATTTTCAATTTTAAGAGGGGCAACTCAGAGAGAGAAAAAGGAGAGAAAAGGGAGAGATGAGCTTTTCAAATAAAGTGGGACATGAATTTTGAAACGGGGATGATTTTGAATTTGGTACTATTGGAGATGATTTTGAATTTGAAAAGTACACAAAATGAAGGGAAAACAGTGCAAAGCATCTAATAAATTTTTACTATTTCTATGGTCCGATTCCAAGGTCTATCGGAAATTTGACTTCTCTTACTCCGCTTGATCTTTAATTTAATAAATTTAAAGGTTCTCTTCCACATTCAATTGGAAATTTGACTTCCCTTTATGAACTTGATCTATCCATATACTATTTTTAAAGGCGTGATCTATCTTTAGGGGTTTTAGGGATTGAATACTCCACACTTTTGCCTTAACAATAGAAGAAAGTAATACTTTGGATCGGCCATGCTCCCATTTGGCATACATATTTATTTTTCTTTCTAGAATTTTTGTAGTTGTTTCATGCTACTTTACTACTTTCAAGCTTCAACATCTCTTATCAATTAAAGACATGATATTTGATACATGCAGGCACTGTATTTTTTGATTATTTTTCTTCCACAAGCTACAGATCTGGAGCCTAATGGATGCAAACTAGCCTTGGAACTACTCCCCGAAGCAACATATCTTCGAGTCAGGACAGAAAAATGGTCTGCAACATTTTACATTTGTCAATTTTATAAGAGTATTGACATTTCTATTGCAAACTAAGATGTTAGTGTGAATTATTTCCTGTAAAACACAATACTTGTTGTATTTAGTGTCTATTAACACTTTCAGCAGAGTTTTGAGGAATGGTGAACATCAGTTAAGTTAATTATTTCATTTATTTTATAATACGCAACGCCAAGACCGGTGGATTGGATACTGAATAGCTTGTATGAGGAAGGTGTTGAGTTTTATACTGAACTATTCGTTTGAAGTATATAACATTGTCCATTTTATTGAGAATCTTGATTGCATATTATTATATTGTCTGTTTATTATATATTATGGATATTCTAGTATCAAATGAGATAACAGAAGATTAGATTATCAGTGTCTATATATAATATAATAAAGGTTCACAGTCTAAGTGGTACTAGACAAACCACTAAAATGACTGAAGTATTATTTTGGAATAGTTTATTTTGACTATTGAATAATACTTGTATACTTTATGTATACTAGCTTATAGCCCGTCCGTGCGATGCACGGTTACTTAAATTTTATTTATAATTATTCTGTTTATAATTATATTTTTATTACGATGCAACACACAATTGTTTTTTTAATATTTATAATTATATTTATTTATGAATATTTTAATATTTAAAAGTTATTAGTTTACATGATTAAATTATTGTTAAAAAGATTTAGCCAAAAAAAATTATAGTTGAAAATTTGATATTTATTACATTTTACACACTCAATTTAATATTTGTTTATATTGAGTTATAAAAGTTAGATTTGGCCAATTTTACGGTTCACATGAAATTCACAAAATAATCTTTAATTTAGTTGTGGTTAAATAGTTTTTTTTTTCAATTAAAAACTATTCTAAAACTAAAAAGAGAATAAAGTGACGAAATTTAATGTTAAAAATTCTATTCGATTTGGGAAATCTACTTAACTTATATGTAGTTTAGATTATTAGAATAACCTTTATTAACCAAATACAGGTTTTAATGTTAAATCTAACGGTTTTCACCTATCTATTTAAGATTAAACGATTTTTATTATTTTGGTTAGAAATGAGTTTCCTTATTTAATTACAACTATTTTTATGTTTTAACTTTTTGGAAAATCCAATCCTAATATAATATCTTTTAACTTATATCATTTTTAGATAATAATTTCTTTTTATATGATATAATCTTGATCATCTATTTTTAAAAGTATTGGATCTAACGGTTGAGAATGTTTTGGCGGTATTTAGGACCAAACTACCAGGATAACATCATTAATTTTTCTTAATATTTATAATTTTTTTAATTTTTAATTTTTTTAAATATTTATTGCTAAAATATAATATACTCTTTTTTGTAATATGTTAATGATGCCGGAACTTTGAACTTTTGAGAAAATAAATTATCAATTAAAATATATTTTCTTTTGTAATAGTACTTCTTTTAAAGTAGTACACCGTGACAATCAAAATTCTGTATAAAATTCATTTTTTTATAGTATATCCCGTAAATATCAATGTTATTATATTAAAGACTAAATAATGAAAGATTTCTTATAAGTGTAGTCGCTTTGTTTGATCACTCAATCCATAATCGTTGGATCTTTCAAATTAAATTGTTGAGAAACGTTATATATAACAGTAAAATTATCAGAATGATCTAAGATTTTTTTTCATTTTTTTTCTTTCAGACATAGGTTATTTGATAATATTTTTTGTAAAGTACGATTTTTCAGAAAAGTACTATACTAATTGATTAACAAACTTTTAAAGTTTCGAATTTAATAATTTACAATGTATATAGGTTAAAAAAGTTAGGTCTGTTCTGTAGCTGAGTCTACAATTTTAAAATACGGTTTTTTTTTAATATGAATATAGTCCTGCTAACAATGAAATTAGGTCTCTATGAGTGCTTATAAAACAAAATCACCATTTGTGTATAATTTATTATTTAATAATAAATTATATTTGATTAGTTATGATCTATAACTTAATAAAATAGGATAAAAAATATGCACAATTTTATAAAATTTTATCATCGTATTATTATATTCTTTGTTGATTTGAATTTTTCTTAGATTGATTTTAAATTTTGAACATAGATTTCTAAATTTAAAATAGTTAGAAAAAAGTAATTAAATTGACGTTCAAATAAGGGTGAGCTCCCAAAATACCCACCAAATCAGTTTTTTTTGCCCAAAATACCCACCGGCGGGATGCTCCGCCCTAAATACACACGGAATACGCATTACAGACATGCGTATACTGTTTTTACAAAGAATGCGCATCTCAGACATGCGTATTATTTGTAAATGTTTTACGGAATACGCATGTCAGACATGCGTATACACTTTTTGAAAAAACAAAGAATACGCATCTCAGACATGCGCATCCTTTGTAAAAATTGAAAACACATGTCTGACGTGCGTATTCAGCGGGTATTTTGGGCGGAACATTCCGCTGGTGGGTATTTTGGGCAGTCCACCCCGTTTTGGTAGGTATTTTGGGCATTTTCTCTTAAAATAATGATGACATAATAATCATTATTAAAATTTAAATACTCACTTTACTGATTTGGGCTTTATATTGTGTTTTAAAAATCAGATATTGACGATTTTACACCCCACGTGAAGATAATTAAATTATTTTTCATTAAAAGATGGTTTAACAATTTTTATCTAACTGGAATTGTTCATGGAAGAGAAAAGAAAATCACGAATTTTTTACATGGAGAATTCTATTCAATATAGAAAACTTATTTATATTTGGTATATTTGGTTTAAATTATCAAAATACACTTTTTAGAATTTAAATATAATCCTATTATAAATAAAATACACTTTTTTAATATTTGATCAAACGATTTTCATTTATCTAGTTAAGATCTAATAGTCCTTTTTAATTTGGTTGTCACGATCAAAATTTTGGATAAATCCCTATTATGCTTATTATATAAAAGAGTTTAATATAATAAGGATATCACGTACATACTGATATAAGTATCTTACTAACTGCTTTTACTTTTAATGTTCGGTTTTATTTATAGTGTATATAAAATTTTAAAATACATTATTACTTTAAAATTATTAAACAGAATAAAAATTATATTATGATTATATAAAATTTTGTTCTCATATTATTATAGTTTTTATCGATTTGAATTTGTTCTTAATTTTAATACTTTATTGAAAGAAAGATAAAATTTCTATATTTAAAAGAATTAGTGGAAAAATAAATAAATTGGTGCTACAATTATAAAAAAATATTTATTAAAAATTTAGATACTCACTTTACTATTTGGGTTCTATCCTGAGTTTTAGAAATTGAATTTTGACGATTTTACGACCCATGTGAAACTAACGAAATTATTTTTAATTTAATAATGATTTAATAATTATTATCTAACTTGACCAGTTGACTACCCATAAACCGAAAAGAAAAGATGGTTAAGTATTATATTCAAAATTATTTTTTATGAATATGAAACCCTCAATATTTTAATAATATTTTGATATTATCCTTTTATGTTTGTTATATGTAAAATAATATAATTATAATTTGGATTAATCAAATTGTTATGTTCCTTCAGAAAAAAAATGTTTAAATTTATTTATGTACATGAGTTCTCCTAAGTCTCTTATAACGCAGGGTCCACATGTATCATTGTTATATGATATACATGAGCATTATATTGATAATTTTTAATATTGTAATCGATATGAATTGTTATCTGATATTTGGTTTAACAATTATTATCTAACTCGAACTATACATAAATTAAAGAGAAAAAATATTTAAGAATTTTTACATAGAAAAATTTTAAATTATCAAAATACACTTTTTAGTATTTAAATATAATTCTATTATTAATCAGATACACTTTTTAATATTAGATCTAACAATTCTCATAGATCTATTTAAGATCTAACTGTAATAATTAATTTGGTCGTATAGTGGTCGTACACGGACTAGATCGATTTTAATTTTTTCTTAAATTGAATTTAATATTTTATTGAAATAAACATAGAATTTATAAATTTAAAAGAATTAGGAAAAAAATTAAATTGGTGCTACAATAATTAAAAAAATTATTAAAATTTAGATAATCACTTTACTGTTTGGGCTCTATCTTGAGTTTTAGACAACAGATTTTAACAATTTTACAGCCCACGCGAAGCTAACAAAATTATCTTTAATTTAATGATGGTTTAATAATTATTATCTAACCGGAACTATCCATAAACTAAAGAGAAAAGATAATTACGATTTTTTACATAAAGATTTCTATTCAATATAGAAAAACTATTTATAATTGGTTTAAATTAAAAAAATTATTAAAATTTAGATAATCACTTTATTGTTTGGGCTCTATCTTGAGTTTTATACAACAGATTTTAACAATTTTACAGCCCACGCGAAGCTAACAAAATTATCTTTAATTTAATGATGGTTTAATAATTATTATCTAACTGGAACTATCCATAAACTAAAGAGAAAAGATAATTACGATTTTTTACATAAAGATTTCTATTCAATATAGAAAACCTATTTATAATTGGTTTAAATTATCAAAATACACCGTTTAGTATTTAAATACTATCCTATTATTAATCAAAAACAATTTTTAATATTATATCTAACGGTCCTCATCTATTTGAATATTTATAGTTTTATAATCCAACGGATCATATACTTTTGGTAGTACAGTGACCGACCAAAGTTTTGGATAAGATCTCTCTTACACTTATTATATATAAGGAGTTAATTGAACATGATCAAAATATTAGAATTGTTCTTCTATTCTGACAATAAAGAAGAACTAAGATTCTATGATATTATTATTGCTTAGGTTCTTAATCAGGATGTAGTGGTTGACATTTGTATGTAATGCACATGCTTTGATTCATATGTGATGTAATTAATTATTAATTACAATATTATGTATTGAGCAATGACATTACATGCAGAGTGGGATATTAATTAAAGAAGGAATCCATGTCCTGATAATATTCGGGTTGATGATGTCTCTTGAAAGCTTATAAAGATAATTATGTGAAGCTCTGCAGACAGATTAATTTCTGACATAATTATAAGGTTGAGTGGATGATCAAGGATAAATAAGATATTAATTAAATTAATTGTTAGTGATTAATTTAATTATTGGATATGCGATATCTTAAACGTGGGGAATTTAATAAGCAAATAATATAGGAGCCGAATTAAATAATAAAATAATTGCGGTATTAGGAACAGTAGTGCAAATATTAATTCTTTAGTGGATTGAATTAATATTTAATAACATTGGGCTTTACTCGGAATGTCATTGGAAGGCCCGACTAATTGTCCACGCAGAAATTGAAATTGAGACCTAGAGCAACCGCACGAAGATAGGGTTTCAGAATTTTGAGGCTTTGAGGAGAGGAAACTTTGGGAGATCGAAGACCACACTTCGATCAAAGTGAATCAAGTAATTCAGTAGAAGACGTGAATTGAATCGCTTGCGCCGTAGCGATTAATGTTAATCTTCTTTTCGAAATCTTTAATTTATTGGTAAATTCTAAATGATACACCTCTACTTTTGACTTTTTCCAAATGGTAGGCCAAAAGTTATTAGCTTCTCAATGGTACTCCCGAAGTATTGGTAAATTACCAGTTGTAACCCTCCCGTTAACAACATTTAAACAAACGTTAAGTCAACTAATTTGACTTTAAAATAAAAAGGAAAATTTAATTTAGTACACATGTACTTTTAACTTTTCCAAATGATACACCAAAAGTTATTGACTTGTCAGTGATACCTCGAGTTAATAAAGAATATCTCAGGTCGATGGTCTAGCGAGTTAATGAAGACGAGATTAAGAAAGGAACTAGCGTAAAAGCCCGTGCGAGGCACGGGCCCGTATGTTATTTTTGTAGTTGGAAGTAATATTTTTGATAATCAACATGTATTAGTTGTTGAGTAATTGTGTGTTTCTAAAGTTTGTAGATTAAGATAATGACAGATTTTGATCTTGGTTTTGTTGTAGAAGTTGATTGCAAGATGCTTGTCAATGCTCATGTACAAGGCATGCCCTGTCACCAACATAACGTTTGATATATCAGTACACGCTCTCTTCGGATAAGTGGCATAAATACATATCTTCGGCCAACATCTGGTTACCCTAAAAAAGAGGTAGAAGACAAACATCACAACAAAATATGATTAAGGTGCTGATCATAAAATATTATTATGACTTTCTGATAGTAAATATCTAAAATATAAAGCAGAATAAAGCTCTACTACGACTGACGTGAAACAGAAACCCAAACACGGAGTAAAAAGGGCTTAAATCCTTGGATATTGGATGTGAGAGTGCAACACCTGCAGAGTTCAAGTGCGATCGATTAGTTGTTGCTAACACATACATGGTAACTGTTGTTGTGTATTGGTGTGCCTTATTGTTTCTGTTTCAGATTAACTCCCGTATAATTAAATAAAATTCTAAAAACAAAGTGTACAAATGACCAGGAACCCCAGCAGGCTAGCACAACTGTAGACTCCAACTGTTCTGGCCAAAATAACTTGTATTCCTCACCCTGAAAAATGCAGAGCAAAATGCTTAATTGCTTTTAGCATAATCTGATTTATTAAAGTACAATAATTTTTACATAGTAAATGATTGAATGTGTAAATCAGAGCACTAAGACATGGTAGCATATAAAAGGTTATGGTTTCCATCTTAATCTTCATGCCTGCATAGTTTTCCTTTAGGACCAAGGTCTACTGGGTTGGATAATGAATAATGATGTCCATATCTTCTGTAAGTATATAAAAATCTCCAGCAAATGAGTTTCTTTCCGTATTTAAGCCATTTTATTCTACAGTGCTGATTAATCCCTTTATGTCACAAACTTGGAAAAAGATCAATCATCCATAAGTGCAATGAAGTATGAAACTGTCTTCAAGTTTACCTTTCGATGAAAAGCCTCATGGATGCCTCCTAGATAGAGCAGAAGATGAGAATTTAGATACAGAAGTCTGTAAAAGTTGGTTGGTGATACAGGAACAACACCCATAACTCTTACAATATCAAGTGTTGATATATCAGGCATGAATGGATGGCTTATTGCTCGGAGATGTATATCCCCGTTAATCCAAAAGCGACTTAACAGAGGAAAAAGTTCAAGCCCCACTATCATGTGATACCCAACTAAAATGACTGGGCCTTTATATGGAATCCCTGCAAGGCCCCTCACAGTCTTCCCATTTTCTAATGGTGACAGAATAACTGGACTTGTAAACTTCTCAATGAAACTGATTTTCATCAATATTTGCAAGAGAGAATAAGATAAAGTCAAATATATCATGCCTAAACTTAAGATTTCTCAGTCTCCTATGGTGACAGGTTTGGGTACACGTAAATTACCTTAGGAAATTCCTCCCACGTCGCCACTTCATGCACAGCCCTGGCTAGAGCCTCCCTCCACTAAGAGGAGAAAGAAATAAAAATATTATAATGTTAAAATTTATGAGGAAATATTGAAGCGAAGAACAAGTGAGTTGACGTGCAGAAAAATTTAATACGAATAAATACAACACCGCAGTAAGTAGAGACAATCGAAACTTATTTAAGGCATAAATTCGGGCATTCACAGGATATACCGTGCATGTTCCATCGAGGATTATTGTGAAGATGCTTCAACAGCCTACATTCTTCCACCATCTCTTTAGTGAGAAATAGTGCTGGTCTTCCTCGCTTTTTCGGCTCTATTGAAACAAAAGCAGCGTCGCGTCCTTTACTTTTGTTCTTCCCCTCGAGTAAGACAATAGTTTTTCAAATCAAAAGAACATATGCCTACCGGTCAAATCAGTATATGCATTACAGTAGCACAGTAAAAGCCCATAAAATTGTGAATTCCTCAAAAGCGGTAGAAATCACAACAAATGCATCACCTCACGCCAATCTATAGAACATAGATGCTATAACCTCAAACAATCAAAATATAATTTAAATTCCCAAATGTAGTCTTTTAACTCACACTCTAACAAAATGTGTCAGAAATAAAATTTTTCTAATAGATTTCCATATTACACCCAAAATAATTTGATTCATATGTACCTTAGTATCAGCAAAACTAAATCTTCTTTTACAAAGTTCTTTTGTACATTGCCTTTGTAAGTTTGCTCCAACTCAAAAACATATTTATACTCATCATTCAATTATTCTACCTAAAATACACATCCATTTAGACAATTTGAAGAAACATACCTTTATTCATAGCTTAATTTTTTGTAAGTAATCTTTATTTTTATACATCATTTAATTTTAATATTTTTTCCCATTTTGGAAGAAGGCAACATAAATGCTTAAAAACAAAAAATTAAGTCCACATTTCTTTCTGGAACCTCATCTTTCATAAAACCCTAAATCCATTAGACTTTTATCAACTGGACATGCAACCTAGAACAACGTTATTTATAATAATCTGATTAAATCTGAGCTATTCAAATATAAGAGAAACAACTAAGCTAAAAAATTATGTGTACGACTATTTTTTATTTTTTTTAAAGATTAGTTAACCAACTTATGTACCGAGGTAGACTCCTCTTTCTCTTTCAGCTTAATTACAAGTTCTTTAATAGTAAGGGACACATATATGCCATTTAAGCACAAACTTAGAAGCCCGGAAACCAGTCTAAATTAAAACAAAAACATATATATGCAATCAGCATATGAAAATCTGGGATATCAATCTACAATATTATCTTGATATATGTAATGTAAATATCAAGAGTGAGATGTACGAATCATTATATATAGCTATAGCTAAATAAGAAATGATAAACTAATAAAGAAAATAGATAATCTACTGACCTTGAAAGGCACTATTTAAGATCAAATGTTGATGTGCACTAGGATCATTACTTTACCAGCTTCAGATATGCAATGTCATCCGCTCAACCAAGCCAGTGACCTGCTTGTTCGTATAACTCTATTCCAAAAAATATCCAATAACTATTTGGTAAAATTAAACTTACAAAAACTTGAAAGGTCTACAAGTTTTAGTACACAGTTGCTAGACAATAACACGAACATTAGTTAAACATATTTAATTTTGGCTTTAGAAATATCAAAATTTAATAGTAAGTACCTAATTCCTACTTGCACACTCCCACTTACATTGTATTATATTAATTGCTGGAACCTGGCCCTCACAATCGTTTGTCAGGGAACGTTTGTGTAGCACTTAGCGTTAATCGTCAATAAGGAGCAGTTAGCGTTTCAAAAGCTGACTTGTGCCATCACAGTTTTGCCAGTAAAATTCCTGCCTATTTTCTGTTTTGCCCCTCATGATATTAATACCCTAATAGATCATTTCATATCATAATCCAAGATCTTAATACCCCTTAAGTCTGCAAACCTGTGTTTCAAAATCCGCTATACAAAATTCTGCATAAACCAAGTAAAAAAGCAACTGAATGTACCTACTTTTCTGCAGAATAAGCAAGGAAAAAACTTCAAAAATCAATGAACTCTACCAAATTTACGCAAAAATTCTGAAAAATCTGCTATACCAACTGCTACATCTCAAACTTCTGCAGAAACAACATGAAGATAAAAATATGCAGAAACAACAGGAAAAAAATACGCAGAAACAAAAAAAAACTATAGAAAGAAATCTGTAGAAACATCAAAATTAATTCTGCCCTATACAACTGTGTAAAAAAAACCTGCAGATTCAACGTCGTGAATACCAGCAAAAAAATGAAGTATAAGAACTGCAGAAATAATAAAATCTGCGGGAGAAGCAAAAAACCTACAGTTTAAATATCTGAAGTAAATACGAAGAAAGTTTTCGGGAAAAACTGCAATTTCACCCATCAGCGGTTAAAAAACGTTGTGTTCTACCTATCAACGCTTACCCTATATTGATATCCAGTACTTATTAATGGTTAGACAAATTAGTTACACATGCACATGTCATTCATACACTTTGCATTCATATCAAACCAATTTGGATCAACATGTTGAGTAGACCTTCATTGTATTTCAATAAACCAAATTGGACCACAATGAACGCTCTCTACTTCTTTATTCATATTATTTGCTTTCAAAATTATTTCTTACATAAAATATTAGCAATTTGTTTCAAATTTTAAGGTAATAATATTTAACTTGAAAATAGTCAATTGTAGAAATATAAACCAACTCCGCTAAAAGACTCACTCCCAACTTTGTTGCAGAAAGAGGTATTTACCAAGATGAAAGAGCGAGGATTGAATCTTATATAATGTGGCTAGAGAGTTTGAGTCACTGCCTTCAACTCAGCTGCTCCTTTGACAGCTTTTTATAAGATTTTTTAGTTATTGATTACAAAAAAATAATATATACAAAATTACTTGTAAATAGAAATGCATGAAAGTTAGCTGATTTTTTAATTTAGATTTTACTCAATTGGTTAATTATTTCAAGACATTCACGATAATTTCAAGAAACAACAATTAACCAATATTAGATTAATCTTACGGTTTACCTCTAGAAAGTTAGTACTCAACTCGGGGAATGATAGTTTAAAAAGGAATAAGAGCAATCTGATAGTAGAATGTGGGTGCATGAGTGTATAAATGGGAAGAGATTCAACACGACCTGCTCCCAATATGTTTAATCTTAATCTATCCGCGTTATATGTTTTGCCTTATGCCGATGAATTGGGTAGATTTATGCACAACATAATGCAACAAAGTCAATTTAGACTATGAGCCTTAGAGCTAAGACAATACACCGAGTAACTTAATAAGAAGCAGGCTAGTGCAATCCAAACATAAAAATTTTAGCCTAAAATTTAAGATAATGCTTCTGAGCAGAGAGATGATCACGTTATGATGTGGTCGTTTTGGATAAAAAAATTTCAACATAGAAATAGAGAGACAAACATGCATTTTGAAAATTTTAATAAGAATTTACATAGAATAATCTAGTAGGGCGAAAAACAGAGTCATGCCTATATGAAGAAAACACACCTGAATCAAGGAAACATATGCACCAACATAAACTCCATTTCTTCTATGAATACATCCAATATGCAGAAGATCATAAAAGATCATCATGTATAAGATAATAGTAGATAAAAGCAACATAGTTCAATTTATTCATAAGATATAAATATAATTGGCATACTTAACAAAAACACCCATTCCCAATGTTACTAAAAATTAAACCAGATATATGTTCACCTCATTCATTCTATTGAATCAATAGCAACCTAGGCAAATTCTTTATCCATAATCAAAGTAGCACAAGTGCAAATCCTAATTGGCTAGTAGATGAAATGCCGATTCCTTTCACTGAACATAAACAAAATATCACTTCGTATTTGTTCTCACTATCTAGTAAAGGTTTTAAGTTCATATAGCTAAGTTACGAAAAAAAGCTCATAAACCCATGACTTGTATACAAATGATCACCTTAAAGTCACACATTACACAGTTAACAAACAACAATCCATCCTGTAAAAGAACGACAAAAATGTAGGCACCTTAAACACCATCAGTTCATAAATAATTTATATTTCAAATGTACAAAACTAATAAAAATATTCACACAAAGGAATTCATTAGACAACTAATCGAAATATACATAAAAATGAATACATTAGACACAAGTATACTCTTAATTAATTCGCAAAGATCAACACACAGAAAGGGGGAAGGGCAAACTCGATGGGGAAAAATGATAGTTAGAATTAACAATTGCCCAGCAGGCCACCACACCACCACACCACATACATGAACAAGGAATTGACATCTTATAATTACGGGCAAAAAAACGGACCAACCAATAAACCAAATAGAAGTGGCGAAATCTTACCCCGACAATCGCAATTCGCAGGAGCATACAAAAACGATTGCAATTGAAACGAACACACACAACAACGCACATCCACGAACAAAGTAGTAGGAGCAAGCGCCGGTTAAGAAACGCAAAAATTGAAACTATATCATTGGACCACTTTTTCGATGGGTTCCGGATGAGATTGTGCAGCAGATGGTGTGTATAATCAAATGCAGGAGGGAAGACCACTTCGACAATGAAATTTGGGGATGAGATGTAATTGTAACGAAAAGACTGTAATTGATATGACCTCACAACACGATGAAACGACAGGCGCATGGCACTTTTGATATTCTCAAAATAATAGGGACATAACCGTCTTTTCACAGCTAATTAAATGGAAACTTTTGCCCTTAGTCGACGTTTAATATATAGAGGAAGATGTTACATTTGTCATAGATATTGTAACAATAAATTTTCAGTGTAACATTATCTCCCCTTCCAACTTTTTCTTGCCTTCTGTTTCTTATACTTTTTTTATAGTAATTTGACACGTTATATACACCAAGTACTTTTCTTCAACGTACTTAATTGCTGGCGCGGACTGACTCAGTTTCAGAGTCTAATTCTTTTGCCTGATGAAACTTTTCCAACTTGTTCAACCTGCTCATATATATTGAGTCACTGCAGATTGTTCTTATATATAAAGCTCACAAAAAAGTCTATACTCTATTCTACATTTTTTTTAATTCTAGTTATGGAAATGCAAAAACATATGAGCTTCCTCGTTTTTGTTTATGCATTGTAGGTGCTCTGTCGAGTTTAGAGTTTAGTCATGGGAGCGTGGTTGGAGTCTTGTGGAGTAGGAGTTGCACTGAGAGGGAGAAACATGCTATGTTGCTCCTTAAAAAAGGTCTATTTGACTTTTCGAATCACTTGTCTTCATGGGTTGGAGATGATTGTTGTTCATGGCAGGGCATCGGTTGCAACAACATAACCGGCCATGTCATCCAACTTGATCTTGGAAATGGTTATTTTCAAGGTGGCCAAATACTTCCCTCCCTGCTCAATTTGGAAAATTTGAAATACTTGGACTTGAGTTCCAATAGTTTTGACGGGATCCATATACCAGAGTTTTTTGGGTCGTTTAAGGATCTAACATATCTCAACCTCTCTAGATCTTGTTTTAAAGGTAAAGTTCCCCATCATCTTGGAAACCTCTCAAATTTACGGTACCTTGACTTGGGATTTAATTATTTATTAAACATCGATAGCCTGGGGTGGTTATCTAAGCTTCCTTTGTTGGAACACTTGGATTTCACCTCTGTTAATCTTTCCAGGGCCACTGATTGGTTTCTGGCTATTAGCATGCTTCCCAATACAATTTTAGTACTCGAACTGCAAAGTTGTCAGCTACCTAGCAATATCCCGCGCCTTCGGCCCTTCATGAATCTTACATCTCTTGTTTCACTTGATCTTGCTAACAACAAACTTATTTCTTCTTTTCCTATATGGGTTGTTAACAATACTGGCCTTGCATATCTTAATCTCGAGGCTAACCATTTCAATGGTCCGATTCCTGATTTTATTGGAACTTTGACATCTCTTCTTGAAATTTGTCTCTCGGATAACAATTTAAGTGGTACAATTCCAGAGTCTTTTGGAACGTTGACATTTCTCACTAATCTTGATCTCATGTCTAATAAATTTGAAGGTTCAATATCTGAATCTATAGGGGCTTTGACATCTCTTGCCAATCTTGATCTTTCATACAATAGATTCCAAGGTTTGATTCCACAATCAATCGGTAATTTGACATCAATTTCTAAACTTGATCTTTCATACAATATACTACGTGACTTGATTCCACCTGAGTTGGGCAATCTCACTGAACTTACAGACCTCATTATAGACTCAAATGAATTAAGTGGTTTTCTACCCAAAGCATTTTGCCAACTGTCAAAGTTAGAAATATTATTCATCCATAATAATCAACTGAGTGGAAGCATTCCTAAATGCATCGGACAATTATCAAATCTGGAATCTTTTAGACTTTATTCTAACTCATGGGAGGGTTTTCCATCAGAGCATCACTTGGTCAATCTCACGTCGCTGACTTACCTGTATATTTCATCAAAGTCGAACTTAGTATTGAATATTAGTCCTAGATGGGTTCCTCCGTTTCACCTCCAAGGTATATACATGGAGTCCTTAAAAGTAGGTCCTAAATTTCCCCAGTGGCTCCTAACACAGAGATATATTATGAGTGTTAGGATGCCAAATACGGGAATATGCAATATCCCGATCAATTGGTTTGTGCTCTTGTCTAAGTCCATGAGTGTCGATCTTTCTAACAATAACATTAACGGAGAACACATGTCACTAATATCTGCAACTCCAAATGATTTAATAACATCAGTACTCTCAAATAGCCGCTTGTCAGGTGGATTCCTGCATTTTCATGCAATCTAACGTCCTTGAGGACTTTAGTTATCTCCAATAATAATTTTTCTGGAAAGCTCCCCCAGTGCTTAGGAAACTTGATAGACCCGCGGTACCTTGATGAGATGAATAACAGTTTTTCTGGTTAGATTCCAGTTTATTTGGGATCTTTAAGTCACCTCACTTATTTAAACTTGCACAACAACAAGTTTCAGAAGAGTTGATGGATCTCCGCGGTTTATTGTACTTGAATCTGGCGGGTAATCATCTAGCTGGAAGGATCCCTGATGGGATCAGGAAACTGGAAAAAACTGGAATTTCTTGATCTCTCTAGAAATAAATTTTATTGTCATATTCCACAAAGTCTATCAGATTTAAACTTTTTAAGCCGCACAACTACTTTGTTGGCGTATTTTTCAAAGTGGTGGTCTGCCAGAAGATGGAAATCAATCGAGTGGAAGCATTCCTAAATGCATTGGAGAACTATCAAATCTTATTAAATTGCATCTTCATTCTAATTCATGGGAGGGTTTTCTATCAGAGCATCATTTTGTTAAACTTGCTAGGCTATCAAGTTTTACTATATCTTCAAAGTCTTAACTTAGTGTTTGATATCAGTCCTGATTGGCTTCCTCCTTTTCAGCTCAAATATGTAGATGTAGACTCCGTCATAGTGGGGCCCAAATTTCCTTTGCGGCTCCTAACACAGACACAAATTTCCGATATTTAGATGCAAAATACGAGCATATCAGATACCATCCCAGCTGATTGGTTTGCACGTCTCTTATCTTAGGCCTCCAATGTTGATTTATCCAACAATGACATTAATGTGGAACAGCTATCATTAATTCCAGCAGCTCCAAATGGTTTGTGTATATTAGCACTCTCAAATAACTGTTTATCAGGTAAGTTTCCTTTATCAGGTAAGTTTCCTTGCGTGCTTTAGTTATCCCAACAATAATTTTTCAGGGGAGCTCGACATTCTTCCCTCTTGGTCTAGAGTGCAATTACCTTGTCTTAAGTATATGATACTACGGTCCAACAATTTCTTTGGTGAAATTCCCACACCGCTTTGCTTGTACCCATCAATTCAAGTTTTAAATTTTGTGTGGAATCGGATCAGAGGAAACATTCCTCCTTGTTTCGGAAATTTTAGTGCCATGATTACAAGTGGCAACAATGACTTAATCCAGGCTTCAGTTCGGAGCGTGGTGAGATGATAGTAGATGACGCAAAAGGATATGAGCTAAAATACACCTCTACACTTGGTTCCTGTATTCCATTGATTTGTCAAACAATAACTTTAGTGGAGAGATTCCAGAAGAGTTGTTGGATCTTCGAGGTTTATCAAATTTAAATTTAGCTGATAATTATCTAGCTGGAAGGATCCCTAACAGGATAGGGAAACTGGAAAAACTGGAATTTCTTGAATCTCTCTAGAAATAAACTTTATGGTCATATTCCACGAAGTCAGATTTAAATTTTTTAAGCCTCTTGAACCTCTTCTTCAATAATTTATCAGGAAGAATACCCACCGGAAACCAACTCCAAACCCTCGAGGATCCCTCTGATCAATTATTCCAGATAACTTAAAATTTAATATACTAAGCATATTTTCGACCCTTCCCTTACCTCTGTATTTTAGATAATCATTAAACTAAAACACCATTTTCACATTCAAGGCTATTTAGCTCGATGTCAATTTCTTAAAATGCGAGGACATGAATCAATCAATTCCCTGGATATATGTGAAAGAGCTGCGCAGTGAGTAATGTACACATTGGACGGCTCTATAACCTTCTCTGCTACTTGTAAAAGGATGGTCAGTACTGTCTGAAGTGAATTTGTCATTTAACATGAGTTGTCTCAAGGAAACTACTCGGAAGGGTCTCATGTGGTTATGGATGCATGAAAGGTTTTGCTTTTGCTGTCATTGCACTTGGTGTTGGTCCTGCTGTTCTCCCCAAACTTGGAGTCATTCGATTGGAAGGAACATTCGGCAGTCTTTAGTCAATACTCCATGTAATTAGAACGTGTTAGAGAGGCAAGTCTGTAGCCCAATTCATGCATACAAGAAACATCCTTTCCGAACGATCAACATACACATAGAAATTAAATTTACCCTTAATGAAGGAGTGTGGAATGCGGCGCTTTGTGAGCAAGCACTAGGGTTTTGTGAAATCGAAGCCAGAGAGTTGAAATTTGAGTTTTAGGCAAATATTTAATCTTTCAAATGTCAATTCATAATACATGCTAAGGTTATACTGCGGTGGACGCGACTGTGTTCATCAGTGTCTGTGGTTCAGAAGAGGATAATGGTCATAGCTGGTCATGGTACTTGGGTTTAAACTTTTAACCTTGTGATTTTTATGTGTGCGCTTTAGACCCAAATCTTGTAATTTAGTCATATATAACATCTTGGTTTATGAAGTTTATTACTCCTTTGATTTCTAGTAATTGGGTCGATAAGAAGTTGAAAGAGATTGCACAACTTGGTGCCGAAGAACACTAACTCATGATACTTTGTTGATAATAACTAATCAGCTTTACAAAAATAGTAAACATCTCTATAATGCCTACAGCCCGGGCACCAAGTCTTTTGTCTTCTTTAACTCCGTGTTCCAGAAACTTTTTGTTGAAAGAAAAGAAAAGAATGATAAAGATTTGATTTCTTCAACTTGTTCCCGAAAGAATTTTTTAGAAAGAAAAGAAAAGATCCCTAAATATTTGGAGAGAAAATCTTTATATATTTGTCTCAAAAATCTTCTTCCCATTTTTGGAAAGATTTAGAGAGAAAAGAAAATATTCTATTTTCTATTCTTTTCTTTTCTTTATCGATCATCCTATGCCGATCAAGTCACCGTCGACTAGAAGTCCACATACATGCATGCAAGTGCTGGCGACGACTTTACTTTTGCAGTTGTTGATGACTTTAGCTATGTATGTTACTATGCACCTATTTATATAATAAATACATGGTATAACTTCATGATCAAGCTATATCATTATATGTCCATTCAGCTTTCAGTCTAATATCTAACTATGAAAATGCAAGAACATATTAGTTTACTAGTTTTTTTTTATGTATTAGGTGTTCTGGCAAGCTCAGAGTTTGGCGGTTGAAGCATAGTTAGAGGTCACTGGAACAGAAGCTGTGCCGAGAGTGAGAAACAAGCTCTGCTGCTTTTTAAAGAAAGTTTCACTAATGACTCGGATCACTTGTCATCATGGGTTGGAGATGATTTTTGTGGATGGCATGGCATTGGTTGCAACAACAGAACTGGCCACGTCATGCAATTTGATCTTCGAAATGGTAACTTACTAGGTGGTCAGATACTACCTTCTTTCCTAGATTTGAAGTATTTGACGTACTTGGACTTGAGTAAAAATAGTTTTGATAGTATACAAATTCCAGAGATTCTTGGGTCCTTTAAAGATCTAACATACCTCAATCTCTCTCACTCTAATTTCAAAGGTTTAGTTCCGCATCATCTAGGAAACCTTTCACGCTTGAGGTACCTTGATTTGAATTATAATTTAGATTACAACAACAACTACCTACTAAGCATTGATAGCATAGGATGGTTATCTAGGTTGTCTTTGTTGGAACACTTGGATCTCTCCTTCGTTAGTCTTTCTAGCGTAGTTGATTGGTTTCCGGCTATTAATATGCTTCCTAAATCAGTTGCAGTACTTAAACTACATTACTGTCAGCTACCCAACAATATCCGTCAAAATGTCCCATTTGTGAATTTAACATCTCTCACTTGATCTTGGAGACAACCACCTTAGCTCTTCTTTCCCATTATGGGTTCTTAACAACAGTGGCCTTGCACATCTTAATCTCGGACCTAACTATTTAAATAGCCCGATTCCTGAATCTGTTGGAAGGTTGAGATCTCTGGTTGAGCTTGATCTCTCAGGTAACTATTTGAATGGTTCAATTCCCGAGCCTATTGGAAATTTGACATCTCTTACTAGTCTTCAATTATCACAGAATGTTTCATTCAATAATCTCCAAGGTTTGATTGCTAAATCAATTAGAAATTCAACTGCCCTTTTTACACTAGATATTTCATATAATAATTTTCATGGTTTGATTGCTCGATCTATTGGAAATTTGACATAACTTTCTGAAATTTATCTTTCAAACAATAAGTTGAATGATTCAGTTCCACCTGAGATGGGAAAACTCACGCAGCTTACATACCTCGATGTAAGCTCAAATGTGTTAAGAGGCTGTCTACCGGCATCATTTTGTAAGTTGTCAAAGTTGGAAAGATTGTACCTGAATTGCAATCAACTAAGTGGAAACATTCCTAGATGCATCGGAGAACCATCAAATCTAATAAGTTTGAATCTTCATTTTAATTCATGGGATGGTTTTCTATCAGAGGACCACTTTGTTAGCCTCACCAGGCTAACTAACTTGTATATATCTTCAAATTCAAACTTAGTGTTGAATGTTACGTCTGATTGGGTTCCTCCCTTTCAGCTTCTAGAAATATACATGAACTCCATGAAAGTCGGGCCCAAATTTCCCAAATGGCTCCTAACACAGAAACAAGTCAGGTACATTAGGATGGCAAATACAAGCATATCAGATACCATCCCAGCTGATTGGTTTGTGAGTGTGATCTTATCGAACGCCTACTCTATTGATCTATCTAATAACCAATTCAAAGGGCAACTATCACTAATTTCAGGAGCTCCAACTGGTTTGCGTACATTAGCATTCTCAAATAACCATTTTTCAGGTGAAGTTCCTGCCTTTATATACAATTTAACGACCCTGTGGAATTTAGTTCTCTCCAACAATAACTTTTCAGGAGCTCTACCTCAGTGCTTAGGAAGCTTGAACAAATTCGAGTATCTTGATGTGATGAATAACAGTATCTCCGGTGATGTTACTGCTTCTTTGGGTTCACTAAGATATCTCACTTATTTAAACTTGCACAAGAACAAGTTTCAAGGAAAAATCCCTCGGTCCTTCCAAAATTTGACAAATTTGGTCACACTTGATGTCGGAAAGAATAGTTTGAGAGATACTCTACCCCCTGGACTGGGCAGTTATCTAATCTCAAGTATTTAATACTTAGGTCCAACAATTTCTATGGTGAAATTCCCACACAGCTTTGCCACCATCCATCAATTCAAATTTTGAACCTTGCACAAAACCAAATCAGTGGAAAAATACCTCTTTGTTTCGGTGATTTTAGAGCCATGATTTTATTTCTCTTTTACAGTTGTAAATGTATAATGACAAATGTCTCATTTGTTTATTTGGATGTACCCAGATCAGATGTATACCTGAAGTACCATGAACCCGATACCCTGTCATGGAACAGATGATGCGTTGGTTTTATGTGTACAATTACCTCTGCAAACTTGGCCTGCTCTATTCAATTATTCTACAAGTAATGTCTACACTGGACAACTCAATTACCTTCTTTGGTACTGGTATAATATGTTCCGGAAGTTGTATGAAACTATAAGGAACCATAGTAGATCATTATATTTTATAAATGTGACTGCATTATTCATAACATTTAGGCTTGACATATGATCTACCAGAGGAAGAAACAAAAGTGATCAATGACGAACAGACAGGCAACTATTAGTTCACATATAGTAGGTGTCTAAAACGTTTTTGGATACTGTCTTCCTCCTGCTCCCCTCGTTTAAGTAACACTGTTCCTGAAGATCTGTCGGAGAACACCTCACTTTTATCTTTGTTGTAAATTAGTATAGCTCAATTTAGAATATTACCGAATTAAGGAGTGTTTGAGGCTTTGAGCAATAGCAAATTTGCTACTGGTGCTAGAAAAGGTTAATAATTTGTTTTCCATCTTTCTATTCTCATTTTCTAAAACTAAATTTCTATACTAAAAGAAAAAATCAATATGAGAAATAGCCAGTAATGGGAGTAGAATATGTTTAATTTATTTTTCTAAATTATTATCAAATTTATCTCATTAACCTTCGGAATAGTTTTTATTAACCACTAGAAGGATCGATTTTAAGAACCTTGTTAGAAGTAAAATTATTGAAAATAGGAAGCAATAAAAGAAGGAAGATATTCGGATAACATCTATTTTGAAAATCCATGCCAACGGTTTAGAGTGCTCCACCATGGATATTTTGAGCAAAGCTAAAGATGGCAAGACATATAAGAAAAGATACATACATTAATAAATAGAATTTTCTGCACCTTGTCTATGCAGTGTCCAATGGTGTAGAAATTAAGACAGATGTAGAAACATCAACTCTTCCTCATCTTTTTTCTTGCCTTCTGTCTCTAAAACTGTCTGATAATGATTGAAAAAATAATGTGCGCCAAGTATTTTTCATCAACGTAATAGGTTGCTTTAGCACTATGCGGACCAAGTCTTTATCGAATTGGAAACCAGAAGCTGAAAGAGACGAGAGTGCTGGACTACTGACTTGGACCAGCATACTATTCCAACTTGTCCATGACTTCAATCCATGTGGCTGCTCATCATATTTAATCAAACAATATAAATATTCATACATGTAAAGCTCACAAGTCATTCTATTCCATAAGTATTAATTATTTTCTAGCTATGGCAATGCAGAAACATATGAGCTTCCTCATTCTTGTTTATGCATTGTTAGGTGTACTGTCAAGTTTAAAGTTTGTTTGTGGAAGCATAGTCGGAGACTTTGGTAATAGAAGCTGTATCGAGAGTGAGAAACGTTCTTTAGTTCTCCTCAAAGAAAGTCTCGTTGATGACTTCAATTACTTGTCCTCGTGGATTGGAGATGATTGTTGTGCATGGCATGGAATTGGTTGCAACAATGCAACTGGGCACATCATTCAACTTGATCTTCGAAACGGTCTTTTAAAAGGTGAACACTTATATCCTTCCTTGCTTGGTTTGAAGTATTTGACCTACTTAGACTTGAGTAACAACAGTTTCGGCCATATGAAAATTCCCCAATTTTTTGGGTCATTCAAGGATCTTACTTATCTCAATCTTTCTTACTCCAGTTTTGAAGGTTTAGTTCCCCACCATCTTGGAAACCTTTCTAAATTGCGATACCTTGATTTAAGTTATAATTATTATTATAATGAAAATTATAGTAATAATTATTATGATAATTTCAAAAAATTGTTAAGCATTGATAGCATGAGATGGTTATCTGGGCTTTCAACGTTGAAACACTTGGGCCTCTCCTATGTTAATCTTTCTCGGGCCACTGATTGGTTTTCATCCATTAATATGCTTTCGAACTCAATTTCAGTACTTCGATTGTCCGGTTGTTGCTTATCCAACAATATCCCACGCCATCTTCCCTTAATAAACTTGACATCTCTCGTTTCACTTGATCTTACAAACAACCAATTAAACTCTGCTTTTCCTTCATGGGTTCTCAACAACACTGGCCTTGCACATCTTTATCTTGGGGGTAACCAATTCAATGGCTCAATTCCTGATTCTATTGGAACTTTGACGTCTCTTCTAGAACTCGATCTCCCCGGGAACAATTTTAATGGTTTGATTCCAGAGTCTATTGGAAGGTTGAAATCACTTTCTTCACTTGATGTTTCATTTAATGAAATCCAAGGCCCTCTTCCAGAGTCTACGGGAAGCTTGAAATCACTTTCTTCACTTGATGTTTCATTTAATGAAATCCAAGGCCCTCTTCCAGAGTCTATGGGAAGCTTGACATCCCTCACTGGACTTTTTCTTGGTGGTAATAGATTTGAGGGTTTGATTCCTAATTGGATCGGAAATTTAACTGCTCTTTCTGGACTCGACCTATCCGACTCTAAGTTTGAAGGTCCGATCCCCGAATCCATAGGGTATTTGACATCCCTCACTGGACTTTATCTTGGTGGTAATAGATTTGAGGGTTTGATTCCTAATTGGATCGGAAATTTAACTGCTCTTTCTGGACTCGACCTATCCGACTCTAAGTTTGAAGGTCCGATCCCCGAATCCATAGGGTATTTGACATCCCTCACTGGACTTTATCTTGGTGGTAATAGATTTGAGGGTTTGATTCCTAATTGGATCGGAAATTTAACTGCTCTTTCTGGACTCGACCTATCCGACTCTAAGTTTGAAGGTCGGATCCCCGAATCCATAGGGAATTTGACATCTCTTACTTTTCTTCACTTTTCATATAATAAATTAAGTGGTTCAATTCCAAATGAGATTGGCAATCTCACAGAACTTACAGACCTCTCTCTTGGATCAAATAAACTGACGGGTCGTCTCCCAGAAGGATTTTGCCAAATGTCAAAGTTAAAAAGATTGGATGTGCTTGAAAATCAACTGAGTGGAAGCATTCCTGAATGCGTTGGTGAACTGTCAAATCTAATAGAGTTTTCTCTTGGATCAAATTCATGGGAGGGTTTTATAACAGAGCATCACTTTGTTAACCTCACGAAGCTCATCGACTTCTCTATTTCTTCAAAGTCCAACTTAGTGTTGAATGTTAGTTTTAATTGGACTCCTCCGTTTCAGCTCCAATCTATATACATGGACTCTTTGAAAGTGGGGCCCAAATTTCCCAGTTGGCTCTTAACACAGAGACAAATAACTCATATTATTATGAAAAATACGAGCATATCAGATACCATTCCAGCGGATTGGTTTGCGAGTCTCTTATCTCAGGCCCAGCGTTTTCCAAGTGGTTTCAGTATATTTTCAATCTCAAATAACCGTTTTTCCGGTGAATTTCCATCATTTTTGTGCAATTCCACATCCTTGGAAACTTTAATTATCTCCAACAATAATTTTTCCGGAGAGCTCCCCCATTGCTTAGGAAACCTAACCTATTTGAGGTATTTTGATGTGATGAATAACAATTTCTCTGGTGATATACCAGTTTCTTTGGGTTCTCTTGTAAATCTTACTTACTTAAATTTGAACAACAATAAGTTTCAAGGGAAACTCCCTACATCCTTCCAAAATTTGAAAGAGCTGGTCGCACTTGATGTGGGGAAAAACAATTTGATTGACAATCTTCCCCCTTGGTCTGGAGAACAATTTCCTCGACTCAAGTATCTGATATTACGTTCCAACAATTTCTTTGGTGAAATTCCAACACAGCTTTGCCACTACTCATCAATTCAAATTTTAAACTTGGCACAAAATAAAATCAGAGGAAGCATTCCTCCTTGTTTCAGCAATTTTAGTGCCATGATTAAAGGTAACAACAGTGATTTATATCCAGGCTTCGATCTGTATTATGGAGAAATGATAATAGATGATATGAAAGGATATGAGCTGGAATACACCACTACCCTTGGGTTTTCATATTCCATTGATTTGTCAAACAACAATATTAGTGGAGAGATTCCAGAAGAGTTGATGAATCTCCGTGGTTTAGTAAATCTGGATTTAGCGGGTAATCATCTAACTGGACGGATCCCCAAGAGGATTGGGAAAGTGGAAAAACTGGAATTTCTTGATCTCTCGAGAAATAAACTTTATGGTTCCATTCCACAAAGTCTATCAGATTTAAGGTTTTTAAGCCAATTGAACCTCTCCTTCAACAATTTATCAGGAAGAATACCCACCGGGTACCAACTACAGACCCTCGAGGATCCCTCCATCTATGCAGGCAACAATCAACTCTGTGGCCAACCTATCTTGAAGCCCTGCTACGGTGACATAGAATCACGTAATGTTCCTGACTACAATGAAGGTGATTCAGATTCAGGTGATGAGCGTGTGTGGTTTTATGCTGGTATAGGACATGGTCTCCTATGTGGTTTTTTGGGATTCTGCGCTTCCTTGCATTTCATCAAGTCGTGGAGGTATTCTTATTTTCACTTTGTGGAACTGGTCTTTGACAAGATAGAGGTTGCCGTTGCTTTATTTCTAAGGAAGTTCCGGAACTGACAGGTGAACTCTTAAATGCTGACTACCGCTATCCTCTAACATATGTCGTCCTTGTCTGGTTGATATATCTTTTTCTTTTGTTTTCCTAGATATTTTACCATCCGTAGCTCACTGAGTTCTTAATTTGTAGAATGACTTTGATATATGATGATGTTATTGGTATATCCTTCAGACTTCAGGGGATTCAAGGTAGTCATCAAGTGTTGCAGCAGTTGCCCCGGAAGAGGAGTATGTTGTCAAGTTCTGATACTTCTGTGTTGTATGAGGAATAGCATTTCCAGTTTTATTTGTGTACATCATTATGTGTTAATAAAGATACTTTCTTGACACTTTCGCATTCCTACGTTCTGTTTTTATTTGTTTTTAGTTATAGGGTTGTACATCCTATAACTTTGTCACAGGCAACTTTGCAATTGTAATTTTGTACTTCTTTTGCAATATCACCCTGAAGGAGCAGCTGCCAGTAATTTTTTCTGAAGTAGAAGATGGTACTGAATTGATGATCCTACTAATTAATCATGTACATAGTTTAATGTTTAGATTGTGAAACAGGTGATTTGATATTTGGTAAATTAATTTTATACATGCAGGTGCTTCATCTTCTGATTCTTTGTTTGTGCAAGCTAAAGATCAGAATCAAAATGGACGGAAACATGCATGCCCTGGTCACCACTCTTGTAAGCGACATTTCTAGCCTCTTGTTGAAGCCACCCAAAAGTTTAATGTTTTTAGATTCCAGAAGCAAAAATTGTGAAGAAAATTGTTGTAATGTGAATCTGGATGCCGGCCCATGCATGAATATAAATGTAAAGCAGTGTGTAATGTGTTTAATTAGTAGCTACGATGTCTGCAAAACGAGTCAAATTATGCCTAATCTGAGAGGGCCTTGGGGCCTCTATATGTTTCTGGTTTCATAAAATTGACAATCCTTGCGATAATATTGCACACATTCTTGGAACGAGGTTGACATACAAACAATCAGGAATCTATAAACACTTTTGCATTCACCAATCCTTTACTTTTTTAATTCATATTTTCTTCCTTGTATATATTTGAGTGCATTTAATTTTATAAATAGTTAATATACAGACTGTATCTCCGTAACTGTAAATGGTATTTTCATTATTTTCATTTCATCGCTAGATTGCTTTGGCAGGAAGAAATTGATTAGTTTTGGGTCCAATTATATAAACTACAAACTCAAGCATAATATAACCAATACTTTATTATTTACAAAAAAAAACAATACTTTATTATTCATTTCATTATATTTTTAAGGGGTCACGCTAACTATTACTACCTTTTTATTAGATTCCTTTTCAATAAAGATTTTTAATATTCAAATTTCTTTCTAAAGTAGTTTGACACGTAATCCGAGACCGACCAAGACCATCCAACGAGCGGCGGAAAGAAAAGAAGAGTCAAAAGAATTGTAACGGGTCCTATATAAATAGATGTGTATATATAATCGGGGAAAATGAGGTTGATTTATGAAATTACCTGAGAATTGAGAATTTTATAATATAATTATCTATCTATTATTTATATATTAAACCACAACCCAAGTGCAAAAATTGTCACTTTAATATCTGTGAAGTTACGATTTTGTCCCTATTTTTTGAAAAATTACAAAAATGTCACCCCTTTAATGTTTATGCAAAAATTAAATTAAATATGTTAGTCATGAGAATTGAACATGTGATCTTCTACACTGAAACTTGCACCACAACCATTGTTACCATTGTGCTACACTTTATTTTGAGTTTACTTTCAAAATCTTAATAGATAAACCACATATATATTCTCTCTTTTTTATTTTTATTATAGAGTAAATAAATATTGATTTATATTATTTCTAGAATATTGCACAATATATGATTACAAAAAATATTTTTATCGATTGAGCATGATCTACAATTCTCTTTTGTCAATTTAAATGATTGGTATATGTCATTTTAATACCTATGAATTTATGATTTTACTCCTATATGTTAAAAAATTACAAAAAAACACCTTCTCTTCTATATTTATGCAAAGAGTATATGAACTTATGTTAGTGTTGAAAATCGAACCACTAACCTTTTCTAATCAAACTCATACCATAACCATTATACTATACGTTATTTTCAGTTTTCTTTAAAAATATTTTTAGATAAATCAAATTTTCTCCAAAACAAAAACGTTGGTTTATATTATTTATAGAATGTTACATATTATATATTTCAAAAACAATATTTTAATGGAATGAGTATACTCTATATTTCTCTTTTGTCATTTTAAATGATTGATATAAAAAATAAAATTTTAAATAATATAAAATTATACATAAATGTAATCGATTCCTAAAAAAATATGAATTTATTTACCTTCTCCTCTGTGTAGATATTAAACAATGGAAATAAAAAAATAAGATTTTTTTAAGAAATATATAATTTTGTTTATAAAATTATACATAATAAATGATTGTCTCGCATAATTTTTATGTATATAAAATTTTAAGTATGCAAGTCATATTAGAGAATTTTGGCCGACCAACTATTTTGATTTTCAACGATTTAAAAGTGTGATTGATCTAAAAATATATATATTAAAAGAAACTAAAATAATTGAATTTATGTTTAAAAAAATGACAACTCCAAAAATAGGATTTATGTTGTATATATAAAAAATAACATAATTAATATTCAATATAAAATGAAAAAAGATATGTTTTTTTGAATTATAAATATTACAAAATTGCAATAATTATTCGCAATAACCAATTAGACTATAACTCAAAGTATTGTAATATGAATTTTAAATAGTATACTAAATTGATCAAATAATCAACAGAATATATGATGACTGAGTTATATACTCATATCAACCTATGATGAAACCAAAAAGTTTCATCTTAAATATTATGTTGTTGCACAGTCATTAAGGTCGTTGATATGGGCTAAAAATAACCCTAGAAATATAACTAATGATTCATTGGAAAGGCCCAATATTTAAGGCCCAAAACCCAGATTATTTATTAATTTCGTAATTAATAAATTGGGGAAATATACAGCTCATGAAAAAAGTCCAAAATGTGGTAAAGAAGGATCCAGAATCCCAATTAATGAGTCATAGCCTTTATCAACAAGGAAAAGACTTATTCAGCAAGAAATACAATGTTTATCCATTATCAAAAAGAAGACTTATTAGCTAAGACTCCTAAACTTACTCTAAATACAAGGCTCCTGACGCCTATATAAAGGACCTGATCCTACAATCAGAACTACGTCTTTGGCTTGATTCTCAGTATTAATTGAGATACGTAGGCATCTTGTGAGGACCGATTTAGTCTCGAAACACAAGTGCAGCCATTAAAGCTCGAAAGCTCATAAATCCTAGCAATTAATATACAAGCACGTTTTTTAATCCATAACATTTGGCGCCGTCTGTGGGAAGACAACATCAACCATGGCAAACGCACGAAGAACAACTCGAGATACTCCAGTTTCTGAGGAGCTTCCTATCACCTTTGAGGCTGATACTCACGGAAATCAACCGCCGCCAACTACTGGCACTGAGGGGGCGAATATCCCCACCAATACTCAAGGACCGGAGATCCCAATTTCGGCTGAAGGGACGAATCCCCTGCAAATGGTCATTCATGGATCTAATCCACAAGAGACCGCTTACCAGCAACCAATCATGACCTCCCCACTGCTCATGAATGCACCAAATGGTCTTCAACTCCACACTACTGATCTCCCCCGATACACTACTCAAACTTTGGGGATGCCAAGCTATGGCATGCCCCCTCGACCCATAGCGGGCGGTAGCGGTCTCAACCGCATTTACCATGAAGCGTATGTCCCCCCTTATATACAAGGTCCGGGACCTCAAAATCAACAAACTCGACGGACCCCTTTGATTCAAGATTACTCGGGTCCTTATACCGAGGATGAGGATTATACATCTGGG